>CAUYSK010109654.1:0-68987 GCA_963575035.1 Avahi laniger
TGTCCCCAGATATAAGAACCAAAATTGTCTCCAGACATTGCCAAGGATTCGGTTGAGGGGCTGAGGGGGTGGGGAGAGGTATGGCAGCAACATTGTTCCCAGTTGAGAACTACTGGCCTAGGGTATATTTAATAGTTGGAGCCTGAGCAAGAGCGAGACCCCGTCTCTACCAAAAATAGAAAGAAATTAATTGGACAACTAAAAATATATATAGAAAAAATTAGCCGGGCATGGTGGCTCATGCTTGTAGTTCCAGCTACTTGGGAGGCTGAGGCAGTAGGATCGCTGGAGCCCAGGAGTTTGAGGTTGCTGTGAGCTAGGCTGATGCCACGGCACTCACCCCAGGCAAGAGAGTGAGACTCTTTATAAAAAAAAAAAAAAAAAAAAAAAAAAATTCATGCGCAAATGAAGGTAATAACTGAACGATATTTTCACAGAGGCCATCTTACTGTAAGAACTGATTTTAACTGCCGTTTAATGAATGACAGCACTGCTACTTCGCACTTATTTCACAAGGTTGTTGTGAGGCTTAGATGGATTAATATATGCAAAGTGCTAAGAACAGTGCATGGTCCATGGCAGAGGCTGTAACATGCTGGCTGCTGTTATTATTATTGTACATGTGGGCTGGCTGGATGAATCAGGCTGCTAAGAACATTTCCACTCTCTGATGCAACTGCCTAATTTTTGCCCCAGTGTAATCCTGCCCTTACTCCCATTCCCTCTTCCTTTCTAGGTTAATCTTGCTTTAAACCCCTGATGTTCTGTGCCACTGATCAACAATAACCACTAACATTTAATACACACTCACTGTGTGCTGGACACTGGGCTAAATACGTTACATGCTTCATCTTATCTAATCCTCCTCAACACTTGTGCGTTAGGCACTATCGTTTTTCTCATTTACATATAGAGAAACTGAGCTTGATGAAGATTAGTAAATTTGCATGAAGTTGTAGCAGTAGTATGAGCTGACGTGGGTATGAGCTACCTGGATTCCAGGTCGGCCAATGCCAGAGCCAGAGTTTTCTCTGGCAGCCAGTCCTGTTCTCAGCTGGACTCAGTGACTGCATTGTGATGTTCACCCTCTGTGTTCTTTATAAACTCAGCTCTTGCTTAATCATCACACCCACCCCGTCCCCGATCCCTGGATCCTCCAGCTCCTGCCATGGCTTTAGGCCCTTGGACCTGAGCTCAGTGCACCTGGCCTAGCCAGCATCCTGTCCTGATCCACCATGACACACCCATGTTGTATTTCTTTTACTGAATGACATGGTTTCCAGGAAAAGTTTTAGATCATAGGCATTTAGAACAAGAGAGCTTTTCACTCTGAGGTAGAAAATAATAGTAACATCCATCTCATAAAATTTACGTGTGGTTAAGTGGATGGACATAATTTTACAACTCTGCATTTCCTTATTAGAAATCATTTTGTCCCCTTTTGTAATGGACTAAATATTTGTAACTCCTCAAAATTCACATGTTGAAATCTTAACCTTAATGGGATGATATTAGGCGGTGGGGCCTTTGGGAGAAAAACAAGTCATGAAGGTGGAGTCCTCATGAATGGAATTAATGCCTTTATAAAAAGGATCCCAGAGAGCTCTCTGTACTGCCCAACGTGAGGATGCAGTGAGAAGGTGGCCCTCATCTGCCACATCTTGGACTTTCAGCCTCCAGAACTGATAAATAAACGCGTTGTTTAAGTCTATGTTGTTAAGTCTGTGGTACTTTGTTATAGCAGCCCAGGCTGACTAAGATACCTTATATAGAGAGAAAGTGCCAGACTTTTTAGGAAAAGAGGCTTTCTAGGTAAATTGGGATTTGTTGTTGTTGTTAATAGATTATCATGAAAAACTCCCTTTTGTTCCTATTGTCATTATTATCCATTTTTTTTTTCTTAAATGAATAAATCCACTGTCCTACCCCAGGAACTGTGGCAAACTGAACCAGACTGATCCTTTCTTAGATGATATGGAGTCTTACAGCTCCCCAGGGTCCATGCTATGGAGATGAATTAGTGTAAGCATAGCCTATGAAGGAGATCAGGAGCAGAGAGGGGCACTTCTCATTACTTTTTTTTCTGTGTGCCTAAATCTATAGTATTTTTTTCCTTATTGGAGGTGACTTTTCTCCTTCATGTGAACCAAAAGAAAAATTCGTAGATATTGTTTGTGCTTTTATCAAACATTTCATTATTTTACTTCAACTCATCTTTTCTCTTTGATCTAGAAACAGGACCCTGTAAACTATTACCTTCCTTCTCTGTAGCTCTTTCTGTTTCCCTCTCCCTCACTCCCAGGCAGAATTACTTCTCCTTTCTCTGCATCCCCATAATACTATCTGCTACATTTATAACCTGGTCTCATGGTTACCGCTCTACAACATGTTTTGCTACCCTCACCTTCCCTCTTCACTCCATCCTCTGCCCTGGCATCTTCTGATGCCTTTAATCCTTAAGCACCTTCAGCACCTCCACATGCAGTGCTGATAGGCTTCACCTTGATATTAATAATACAGTTTGTTATAGCAAGGGTGGGCACTATCAGTGAGGATACCAGAGTTCTAAGGCAGACCCTGTCAGCCCTTGGCTAAGTGACCTCAGCAAGAATAGAATGTTAGAGTTGAATGCAATCTGAGAAAACTTGAACTCACTCATTTTATATACGACCTCAAAGCCCAGATAGGTCAAGTTTCTCACTCACTATCTTGGAACTATGGTTTGAACTCAGGACTTCTTGTTTTAGGTCAATCACCTTTTCTATCTCATTTGTCCCATGAGACCCTCTTTATCTAGACATATGTTGATTCTGGGTATAAAAATAAGACAGGATTATAATTACAAAGGTGCCTTGAAAAATGTTGAACGTGAAATACATGAGCATCAACATCTAATATGTAGGCAACGCAGGTAGGCCTACCCAAGCATGCTACTCCTAACTCAAATCTGTGCTGAGAACCTCAGCAAAGGTCACTACTATTGATGCTTTTGTGAATTCCACCAGAAGAGTGAAGCTCTCAGTCATATTTCTAAAACACAATTGAAAAATTCCTTCATTGACTCTAAGGTAACACAAGAGGGTGAAGTTTGCTGATACTAACCTAAAGACTGATCACCTTTCCTTCCTGCTATTACAATATAAATGAAAAGAAAGAAAGATACTGAAGCTTTGAAGCTGGAGCAAAACAGATATAAAAGAACAGACTAATAGAGAACCATTCATGCAGGATATTTGTTAATCAATCTAAGGGAAACAACAGCAATGTTTCAAATAAATATAGAAACAGAAACAAAACAAACAAATAATAAAGTGCCAGTAGCAGAAAATTCAGGAAGGCCAAAGGTAGATCCCAGCTGCAGGCAAATGCTAAGATGAAAATATGGAGGCTGGTGCTGACCTGAGTAGTCCAGAAGGCATGGAAGGAATACTAAACAGTGTCCAAGAAATAAAGCTATGCTTATAAACAGAATGCGCCAATTCTGTCCTCAAGTGCAAGGTTTAAACAGGGCAGGTCTACATAAACCACGTGCAAAGACAAGAGTCAGGATGGGAGCAGAAAACTAAAACACCCAGCACTCCCTCTTCCTGGACTCAGAGCATGTGGCTTAGGGAAAAGATGGTGGAGCTCAAAATTACAGGGATGCATGTAAATTTGCCCAATCCTCAGAAACTCATAAGCTTCAAGGGCCTTCCATGATATCTAAATGATGTATTTGTATAAACTGAAGATGTTAGTTGCTTTCTATGCTTACGTCCAATTGCTGTACAAGGGAAAAAGGACAGAAATCCATTTCCAGAATCTCTAGGAGAGAAATATGTATATCAATAAATAAATAAAAAAATAGACAAAAACCATGAAAATAAAAAAGAAAGAAAGAAAAAAATTGAATTACATTATTGGACACAAACTAGGATCTTGGTAGGAGTCTTTTGTCATTAGTGAAAAATCAGTTACCTATTAATATTGTCATTTTCTTTGAATAAAATCTGCTCAAATGGGCTATAGGAAGGTATCCTTAATTTGCTTCCCTGGTTGGTGGCCTCCTGAAGAAGGAAAGTGGAACTGCTGGTCCCAGGAAATTAAGAGAGGCGGCGTCAGGGTGCTCAGTAGGAAGCTGATTTGAGACTGAAGTAATTGCCACGATGATTAATTATTCCTTTGAGTTGTGCACAAGTGTTGCTGCTCACCGGCAGGCTGACTTTGGAAGAAGAGCTCGCCCACACCAGCGGGCCCAGCTGCCCAGCTCGGTAGCGGCACAGCACCACTCTCCCTTCCAGAGCAGTGGCCAGGGGACGTGGGACCTTCTCCTTCCCCCGGAGAACTGCCTGCAGCATCACCTTGTCACAGTTCAGACCCTCTTTCGCCAAGAGAGTGACATGTGCTTTCCTCCATGCTTCTCAGATCTTTGTGAGGATATTTGCATTCGGGGCTTGTCTTTTGTTATTGGGAAGGAGAGGAGGGGAGGGCAGGAGCCTCAGCTATAGTGCTTGCTTTTGGCTAAAGGTTTCACCAATGTGACTGCATGTAATCTTCGCCAGTGTCCTATTGAATTGATACAATTTTCTCTATTTTATGAATCAAAGGAGCTGAAGTCAGCAAAGTAAGGATCTGAGGTCACCCAGCTAGGAAGGAGTGTGGCCAGAACCCAGGTCTCCCTGACCTCAGAGCACATCACCTTTGCATTCTACGAGGCCACTTCCAAATGTAGATGCAGTTCAGCATGGAGGTGCCTTGTCATGGCACTCACATACATGATCTCTCCCCAGAATAAACAATAGAGAGCGGAGGAGATGGAATGAGCCTAAGGGTACGTCTGAAAAACGTTTATCGGTTAATTGACTGAAGATATTGAAGGTACTTGATAGTTGCTTCCATTCCGTAATCCATAAAGGACTATTTAAGAAGACAGATGCGTCAAGATATGATACAGCGTGGTGGTTAAGAGCTCTGTCCTTGGAACCACCTTGTCTGGGTTTGTATCCCAGGTCTACCAGTTGCTACATTAGTGGTGCTGGGTAATAGACTGAAATGCTGTTTGTTTCTGTTTTCTCAGCTGGGAAATGGGTATGTTAAATAGTATTGTTAAATAAAACTTGTAGAAGGCCATTGATTTGTTCTGAGCTCCTGCACTGGGCCCAACAGACCAAAGCAAGATAGAGTTACTCATGCTGAAGTCCCATGTCACCAAGCTGGAACTAGGTTGTTTATCTGACTGCACAAGAAATCAAGAGACAGAGAGAGAGAGAGATAAGAACCAAATCCCCAAACAGGCCAGTTTTAGTTGGCATGATAAGGAAGTCCCCCTGTTTTAATCTTTATGTAGGAAGTAACTTTGAAGGGACAAATCCACTTTTCATTCTCTGTTTCCGCTTCTTTTACACTTTCCTGCCTGTGAAGCCACCTTCCTATGCTCAGCTCATTGCAATACTCATTTTATTTCATAGAATGAAGCTTTGCCTGATTCTAGAATCCCCAAAAGAAAAGCCAATTTCAATATTTAAATGAAATCTGTTGTAATTTTGCCTTTTGACAGTTCTTACCTCACGAAGTTGTTATGAGGATCAAATGATACATGGACAATGTTTAGAACTGTGCCCGGCACATAGTAACCACTCAATAAATATCGACTGTTATCCTCATCATAGCAGTAGTAACAGTGAATACCCAAACTAATTGGCCTCAGAGGAACTGACACATATGTAAACTTTTGGCTAAAAATCAGTGGAAAAGAAGAAATAGGAAAAGCAGGACAGGAAAGAAAATCATTGATTCCACTGTAATTCAGGTAAAGATCTGGAAGTTTGGGCCAGCTATAAGCTAACTCTGAGCCAAAAGTCTGATGCAATTGTTTTAAAAAAGTAAGTGTCCGCAGCGAGCAGGCACATGAATATAAGCAGAGTGTCCTGTGAGTCTTCTGCCTTCTGTCCCTGTTGATCAGTCTTGAGCCAAATGGTTTCATTTCTGGGCAAGGTACTTTAAGTGGGAAATTAATAACCTCAAACTAGAATGTGTGCAGAGGAGAGAGAGAGCAAGAAGAGAAAAGGTCTGGCAGCCACTCCATTTAAGGACTACTTGATGAACACGAGGGAGGCTGAATTTAGAGACACGACAAAGAAAGAAATCTTGACTCACTACTCAAGAGAATGTTTTAACTACTACAATTTTCCGACTATGAAATAAGCTGTTTTGTTTGCTCCTGAGCTCCCTGTCTCTGAGAGTATACTTGAAAAAGTTGAAAAAGAACTTGCTGTATATTTTGCTAAAAAGACTGTTGATGAAAATCGGACTGACATACACTGTTTGAAACTTCTTACCACCCCTAATACTTTCTGATTGCAGAACAGAAAGAGATAAACCTTTCTGTAACCACCTGCTTCTGGTAACCAGCCTGCACTTGAATGGCAGACACACCATATTAAACTGGTACCCTCCATGTCTTCTGATTTTCATGGTGAATAGGGTTTTTGCTGATAGTATGCGGATCACCAGGACATCCGTGGACTTCTGTTTCCTCGCATTGAGCTGGATGCTTTCCAAGAACCAGGTGTATTTGTCCCCGTTTCTATTCAAACCAGTTGCATCTGTTACTGTAATTGCTTAGTTTCATTAAACATTATGTAAACTGGTGTAATATTAGTGTTAGAAGAAAGCAAGATGTTGTGTCTATGAAAACTAAGTTGAATGCTTTGGAAAGATTTGATGAAAGCGATTTGCTAAAAAGTAATTGCTGTTAAATTAGGTGTGAGTTAGACAAATGTATAAGATTGGGAAAGATCATTAAAATTTAGATGGATTCTCTTTTGAGATTGCTCTGCAAGTCTTTAAGTTCTTGCTCCACTTTGTAGAGACTGAAAATCATGGATGCTGCTTAATGGGTGTGATTTATGCAGAATGACGACGCAGAACGTGGATCGGCAGGCCCACGTGCACAGAGAAAGTCTTGGCCCTATATCAAAAGATTGACAAATTAGGGATTCTAAGTTGAAAAGTTTGATCTATGACATTTCTTTTTTACGAGCCTCTGATGTGATTGGATTTTTTAATGTGTCACCGACCATCTATCAGCCACAATTCCAGAGACAAAAGGGCTGCTGTTGTTGAGTCGAGTGACAGCAGAGAGACTGCAAGGGGTTGCTGCTGTAACTGTTAGGGTGCCTGGCGTGGCAGAGTGAGGGTGACGCTAGAATTCCATGGTGGGCAAAGGCTGGGACAGGGCGTTTCAGATATGGAGATACACGGTGTGCTGAGCAAGAGGAAATTGGGCAACTAGGAAAGCTGGGGGGCGTGGGGCAAGGAAGCAGGTTTAAGATTCGGTCCATGAGATAAGAGGTGAGTAGGGTGAGGTCAGTGCCAAATACTGGATGTTCTTGTCACGTGAGCGGTGGAAGTGTCCGAAATGTAGCTGAGAAACAACAGCCAACATCAGGCCCTGAGACAAGCCAGAGAAAGAAGAGAGAGCTGCAAGGAACAAGAACTCAGTGGTTTAACCCAAATCCCTCAGATGGTGCGGGTCTCTCCCACACTGCTCCGAATGAAGTGTTGGTGTCTTAAAAGTTTCCCCAAGCACCTGTCAGGTGGACCAGTTCTTTGTCTTGATGTAGAAAGAACATTTGGCAAAAAGGCAGCAGAATGCGTGGGCTCTGTGGTCCGGCATCGCCACTACCTTGGGCAGATCTCCAGGGGTGACTCTCGGTATTACTCCTTCTTCCTGCTGTCATTCATTGATCGGCTGCCACATCCTCATCTTCCTTCAGCTGAAGACCCAGGGATCGATGAGACAACATATGTAAAAACATATGAAGAAGATACTTTGGAAGCAGTAAATAAATGCAAGATTTTATTCTTTGCAAAGATTTCGTTCCAGCACCTTCATTTAGCAATTTGCTTCAAATAAGATTGTCTGCCTGGTGTGGAAAATATAAACTAAGGTGGAGTATAAACTGGTAGAACCATAACAATAAGAATATTCCAAATTATTTTTTAAATTATTAATGTTATTTTGAACTGATCATTGCCATTTTAGAAATAGTTCAATCTATACTTAATGCTTTCAACACAGGGCTAGGTTTTGTTGTTTGTTTTTTCCTTGACTATTCTTTTGCTAGTTTTTTTTTTTTTGACTTAATTAAAATATTTCTGTTTTGTCACAGGGTAGGTATAATGTATTGCAAAGTGAATGAAATAAATGAAAGCATAAGACAGAACTGGGATTTCAATCTCAGCCTCAATATTACTACCTGTGAGATCTTGAGCAAGTAGGTTTTCTACCTACATGATCCCTGGTTTCTTTGCCTCTAGAAGAGTTGATAAAGAAGCTAACCTCAAAGGTTTTTATGAAAATTAAATAGGCTCATGGTAATGCATGTAATTTGCCTAGTTTGATTCTGGACACCAAATAAAGGAGGTATTAAAAATTAGTGATATCATTATTACTTAATTTACAAATGAAATTGTTATATACTTCACTATAAGAAAATAGGGTTATCCTCTCAAAGTTAAATTATGAGGGAATTAGTCACTTTATGAAATGCATTTTTTTATTTTCTACAGGAATTCCTTGTTATTGGGCTCCTTTTCATGAATACCTTTTGTATAGCACTTCAAATATCATTTGAGTTACAGTTTTTAAATACCAATTGTATACAGTGATGTATAGTATGATGGTTGGAAGAATGTAGCTTTGAAAATCCACAGTTGGTTTTATTTCAACCCTCTGGCATTGGAAGGCAGGTGTGCTTGACGAAATCAAAAGCTTAGGATCTAGAAGAACAGAATAAGGAGGAACATTGAAAACGGAAACAGCTGACCCTGTAAAATGTCATCAAGTGATGGTCACATGGTGTGATGGAGTTTCTAAATGATCCCTCAATCATTCACACATGGATATTTAGCACCTCCCAGGTGCCAGGCCATACTGTAGGCACTGGAACTTTAGCTAAGAATGAAAAGGTTGTAGTGCCTGCCCTGAGTGTTCACTTCTAGCTGTGGAAAGACATGCAACAGGCACGTAAATACATTCATAAGGTAAGTGCAGATTGTGATAAGTGCTATAAAGAAAATAAAATAAAGCATTGAGAAAGATAGTGACTTAGGGTTTAGGGAGCAGAGTGGGACATCAGTGCCAGTGTCTCCCAAAATGACTTAAGAGTTGAGACCTGAATGATGAGAAGGAACAGGCTGTGGGAAGATTTGGCAGAAGGGTGCTCCAAGCAGGAGGAAGGGCCATTCAAATAGCCCACAGCAGGACAAAATTAGGAGTGTACTGGGGATGGAAGGAAGGCCAGTATGGCTGGAGCAAAAGAATGACGGGGGAGTGGTAGGAAGTGGGGCGCAGAGGTGGGATGGGCCCCAGCCCTGCAGCCAAGCACATTTCAGTAGAAGTGCCCGATGAGCACTCAATGGGACCTCAGTGGAAGAGGTGGAATCTGAGCTTGTTTGAAGATAAAATAGAGGAGAACCAAGAGAAATTCAGAGGTAGGAGACCAGGCTTCAGAGCTTGACATGGCTACAAGAATGACCTGAGTGAGTCACATCACTGCCCTGAGCTTCAGTGTTCTCATCAGAAAATGGAAATTCTGATAACTGTATCCAAAGATTCCTGGGAAGTTTAACTGAAATAATGTATTTAAGACATGTAGTAGAGTGTCTGACAGAGTAAGTGTTTTTTATTTGGGTTGAATCTGAAATGATGAGAATTTGGACTATGTAAGAAATGGAGAGGAGGGGAAATTTCAGAGAAAAGGAAGGCTTTTCATTTTGTGTTGTTTTGTCTGTTTGTTAAAGCAAATGGCCTCTTTTTGCATGATATTTGCCAGCTGGAGTGCATCATGAATATTTGCAAATTAATGCGGCATTTAAGTCCTAAGTGAAAATTGGGTCATGAAAAGAGCTAATAATTTCATAAATAATAATAAAATCCTCTAGCTAATTGCAAAGAATAGTTCTCAAATATTTTATATTTATTGGTAAGAAGACCACACATTATGTGTTTAAAAGACATTTAAAAATATTATTTGCGTTTCACAATGATGAAATATTTGAATCAAAGTGTATATCTCAAGTTTCTAATGAAAATTACTTGTTCAGTTAATAATTCTGCAGTGAAAAGCTTTGCTTAGTAATAATAATTTTTTTCTGTTTCCCTTGACCTTATCTAGAAAAAATTGGAAAGAATTATTTATAATTTAAAAAGTCTATATTTGATAAACACTTTCCATGTGCCAGGCACTTTTCTATGCATGTTCAAGAATTAGCTCTATTAATCCTTATGAGTTAGAGATCATTATCATCCCCCTGTAACAGATGGGGAAACTGAGGCACAGACATTAAGCAATTTGCTTCAGATTATAAAATGTGTAAGAAACAGAGCCAAGGTGTGAACCCTTCCATCCCAGGCTGCCTTCCCCTATACTGCTAGGATCTTTAATGTGGGAACTCATATTACATAAGTCTGTCTAGATGGGACCTTAAAAAACTCAGAAGTTAGGAGGCAGGGGGAGCAGAAGGGTAACATAAATTAGTGAAAACTCCAAGGAAGCATGAGGAATGAAGACTATAGTGAAATGGGAAAAAGTAGCCCATCTACACGGAAAGCTGCTGTTCTCTAAGTAGACATCTACTAGAATGGAAGCTTCATGAAGGTAGGAAATTTTTTCTTGCAATTATTTCCCCCCCACTGCTTTATGCCTAGCACCTAGAACACAGTCCCTGGAAAACAGCATGTGCTCAAGAAGTATTTGCTGAGTAAATAAATGCAGAATGCAAGAATGTTATCCAAGTATAGCCAGGTTCTCCATTTTATTTTAAAAAGAAAAGCTAAATATCTAAACTTTATATACAATTTCCAAATTTATAGGGTAGTATTTTTTTTTTTTTAAAGCTGTGTGAGCAAATCATAACATGCTTGTAGGCTGGGTTTGACCAGTGGAGAGGATTTAGCCCTTGGGCAGCTATTTGGTCCCTAGTCCTGGAATAAAAAACCATTAACTATGTGTTGAATAGTAGACACTTAGAATGATGGTATGTTGATTCAGGGATTCTTATAGAATTAGATTTAGCATTTGAGAAAAAAAACTTGGGATACAATTAAAAAATCCATGCAGAGCGTATGATTGGGTAGAACAAAATTTCTAAGTTGTGTTGCTGCATTTGCAAGTTATAATTTCAGTTATTGTACAGCTCTGCTTAACTTTAATTTGTTTGGCATAGAAAAATGCTTCCATGCCTTTGATTATATAAAGTAGTTTAGAAGATACATTTTAGAAGTACTAATATGCCTTAAGCTCTATTATCCTCTTTTTAATTTCAAATGCCAGTAGCAAGGGAAGGGAGCCAGTTTCTACCTGAAACACTAAGTCTTAGAAGCAAAAGGAAAATGTTTGGTGTAATTTATCACCCCAATCCAACCAGCAGGATACAGCATTGCCTTGACTATTTTTCTAGGTCAAGTATTTTGACAGTGTCCACATCCTTGAACTCTAGAGTTGTAGAGAAACAAACAAACAAAAAATACCCTAGAAGCTACAGTTCCACTTCTTATAAATGCAAAGTGAATTGATTAATAAGATAAATTTAGCATGATGTGGGCAAAAGAACATCTGCCTTCAGATGAATGCCTTGGAGAGCAGAGAGGGAAGATTTTTCTATCTTAGTCATATTTGTAACTCAAGTTGAAATATTTGCAAAATAAATAAGAGAAGCAAATGGTGGCAGACTGGATGCTCTGGCAAGGAGAATCCAGGTAGAGAAATTTTTTTGGATGTCTGGAGGTGAGTCTTTTTTAGCTGAGCAAACTCCTTGTTTGACCTGACGAGTTCATATCATTGCTGAGGGCTTGGTACATAGATACCAAACTTACACCTTGTGCTTTATTGGTTTTGGCTTCTGATGACCTCTTCTAGCAGAACAGCCTCTAACCTCCTGGAAGCCTCATCATCATCACTCACTTTGGGACAAGATTTTTTCTTTAAAAGTACATAGAAAAGAAGCTGCTCCCAGCAACTCCACCAATGCAGCCCAAGTGAATGACTCAAGCAATTCAAGAAAATGCATAGAGAGAAATTAATATCAGTAGCAAGAATTATAAGAAGCCTATTAACTAGTGCCTGATTACTTAAAATCACCATATTAAGACTTGGAATAAGGATGTTCAAGTTCTACTCCAGGCTGTGATAACTACTCTTTGCTGGTTCCTTACTTTTCCTATATATTGGCTTCCTGTAAAATCAGAATAATAGTAATTTTTACTTCTATTTTACTTCTACTGTTATTGTAAGTATTAAATGAGATAATGCAAGCCAAGTACCTGATGCAGGATATTCATTTATTACAATTTATTCATCATTGTAATTTCATTACATCAGAAAACGGAGCAATAAATTCCTTCAGATTTAAAAAGAGAACATGGCAGACAATCCAGATCTCTCACCCGGGGCTACCATATTGAATGTTGCCCAGATGGGACATTGGTACTCAAAGGTAGAGGTGTTGAAAGTTGAATCTAAGAAAATATAATAATGTTACAGATGGTATAGAGGAATTATCTCTGGAATTTAGAAAATCACTGAATTGGAAAGAGGAAGGGGACTATATGGGATAGAATACAGTGCAGAGTTCCAAAACAAACATATACAACAGAAACTCATGCAAGACACTTGCTTTGGACTGAATTGTGTCCCGCCAAATTCATCTAATGTCACTGTATACGTAGAGTCTATAAGAAGGTAATTAATTGATGCTGCATGATGTCATAAGGTGGGGCCCTGAGATGATAGGATCGGTGTCCTTATAAGAAGAGACACCAGAGAGCTCGCTCTCTCTCTTTCTCTCCACCACGTGAGGACATAATGAGAAGGCAGCCACATACGAGCCAGGAAAAGAGCCCTCACCAGAAACTGAATTAGCAGCCATCTTGACTTTGGACTCTCTACCCTCTAGAGCTGTGAGAAAATAAATTTCTGTTACTTAAACCACCCAGTCTATGGTATTTTGTTATGACAGCCTGTGAGGACTAATACAACACCAGAGAAATTTTAGAGTCTGACTCCTATAGAAATATTTACTATATTGGCATAAATTTTAGAGTTAAACTACAAAAGATCCAGATATGAATCCTGGTTCTTAGAATTAAAAAGTGTTTGAATTTTGGCAGAGAACTTAATTTATCAGAGCCTCAATTTTCCTTACCTGTGCAAATGCAAATATTGTGTCTGCTCCCTAGCGTTGCTGGTGAGAATTAAAGGAAAATTATGTTCAATACATCTAGTGTAGCACCTGGCATGAGTTGGTGTTCAGCAGGAAATGTTGTATGTTTCCCTATCCTAATACCACAACAATGTACCTGAATTCTGACCCACTGCTTCCTAAATGTTCTTGGAATGACTAGGCAAAGAAAGGTTGTGAGCACCATCATATTTATTTTAAAATTTTCCATATGTAATACTGCCTGGGTAAGAATATTAGTCAAACCTTTGAACCTCTTGTCTGTCTAACTCCAAGTTTAAAAGTGACTTACTTAATTTTGAACTTAAATCTTCCAGAAACGATGCTATCCAGCTTTAATCTCTCTCCCTCACAGGAGAATAATACAACTTCGTTTATTCCATCTTCCAGTGTCCCTGTGAGATAATTGGTATCTCTTGCAAGGTGCAAACGGGGAAAATGAGTCTGGAGTGGTTAAGGGCCCTTCACAAGGTCACAGAGCTACTAAATAGCCTTATTGGGTTGAAAGTCAGAGTCTGCTTGAAGGTGAAGTCCCTGCTCCTTCCCTGACACCACACTGTCCACTGCAAAACTTGAAGGTTGCTTTGGGAAACAGCTGGAGAAGGAGGGAAATGTTTTCATGCGTCAGACCCATGACTGTGTCCAGCACGTTTCTGAAGGTGGATGTTTTGCTCTGTGTCTGCCTTTCATTCAGCAGCATGTTGTAAAACAGCCACAATTTAGCCCCAGGTGCTCTTGGCTGAGAATGAGTTCTTAGGAAGCTGACATGGATATTTTTTCTCTGTCTCACACTTACAGTAATTACAAATAAGGGTTATTCTATGTGGTTGCTCCTACCCTATAATTTTGTTTTCGTTTGCCAAGATTAGTAAATTTGAGGTACGATCACTGGGTTGGATTGCAAAGCTAAAGTTATTTTTGCTGTGACTTCTCTGAGGTTACAAATACATTTTAAAATGTTCGTTGTTGCCATCGATCACTTTCAGAATGTGTAAGCCTACCTTCAGCTTTTCATCTTTCATCTCTTCTTGTGTGTTTCTAGAATCCTTTGTAGTTAAGACCATTGGGTCTCTTTTGTCCCTTTTGTTCTCTCTCTCTCCCTCTCTCTCGGTTCCTTCTTTCCTGAAGATGAGCTAAACTGAATTATATAAAGACTTAAGATCCAATACTTGCAAAAAAATCTATATAATTATCTTAAAAGTAAGCCCTCCGAAAAAAACCCACTATGACAGCAGTCACTGAAATACACATGCTTAGGGTGGAAAATATTAATATTATGGAGATAATTCATAAAGCTAGAAAAATCTGGAAGTGGTAAAACAGAGTGTATTAGCCAGATTTGAAAAGCAAATTTTGAAATTGAAGGTATATGCTATTCAACCCCCACTGAATGAACTGACAAGCTGAATCCTTGCACTACCATGTACTTATCCAGCTCTAATGAACACCTAGCATGCATTTAGCTCTGTTCTGCAGGGGATGGCAAACCAGTAGGCAAGACCTCAAGACTGATGAGCCAAGATCTCAAGACTGATAAGAAGATGCTCAATAAATGTTTGTTGAAATAAAGGCCAACTTGGTTGTAAAGATAACAATAGCACACATGAAACATTTTGGGACTTTGTGGTCTATCATTTAGAAATCTACAGGTTGCAAGCAATGGAAAATCCAACAAGATGAATTTTTAAAGATAAAGAGATTGCATTGCTTCACAAAATAGGAGAGTCCATAGATGTTGTTGGCCTCAGGTGAGCAATGGCACAAACGAAACTCCGCAAGGACTTAGTTCCTTTGTCCCATATCTGCCTTCCATCATGTGCCCAATCCTTGGCTCTTGGTTTGTGGTAGAAAGATGGCTGCTAGGAGCTCCTGGAACTGCACGTGCTCAGCTTCAAAGTCAGTGATGTAGAGGGAGTCTCCCTTTCTGAGAACCCAAACAAAAGTCTTAGGATGGAGATTTATTGGCCTAAATTTAGTCATCAACCCATCTCTGTGGCTCTGTGGATAAAATGGTATAATTGGCTTAGCTCACATAACCTGCTCTAATTCTGGAGCCAGATGGTGGTATCAGTTCCTCCAGAGCAAGTGAGGAAATGGAGGTACACCAGAAAAATCAGGGTGTAGTTGATGCAGAAAGGGGAATACATTGGATAAAAATACAAAAAAAATAAAGTCTAAGAATATGCCATGTATATGTTGAGTGCTATAAGCCTTTGAAGAATGGGAGACCAACTAGGCTAGACGTGATCAAAAAAGAATTTATAGAAAAGTCATATTTGTATCTAGAAGGTCGACTGGATTTAATTTTATAGTAAAGTAAGATGTAGTTATTTGGTAAGAACTTTGTAAGAAACTTGGAAAATATAAAAAGAAGAAGCAAATAAAAATTTATCTATAACCTAGATATAGCTACTGTTATTATTTGACATGTATTCATGTAATTAAAAATGTATGTGTATATACACAAATAATAGCATATGTGATATATGTATACATATGCTTATATAATTAGAATCATATTATAATAATTTATATTACATAATTAGGATTGAGGTATGTTTTAGTGCTACTTTTTCACATAATATTATATCTAGGCCTTTTAGTGATTCTTGATAATTCTTAAAAAATTATTTCTGATTGTTGAATTACATAGTTTATAGGACTTGAGAAGCAGAGAAGATAAGAGATGTAGGGGAATATTAGAGCATTTTCATGTGAAATTAGATGGACTCATGGAGGAAGATATAATTTGGAGAGATATGATAAACTCTAAAATTAATCAAAAATATAAAATGCATCCTTGAAAATCAGGTATAGAAGTTTAAGTTTGATACTATAGGAAATGGAAAATCTTCAAAATTATATCTGTTGAGATTATTATGATTTGAGTTCAGCTATCAAAATGCAAGTCTGGTAAAATTTTTAGGATAGCTACGAGAAAACACATAGATTTTTAAAATCAGAAACAGAAGGAAATTACACACATTATTTTGCCACTCTGTGCCAGGCACCACGCTGGATGACTCACATACAAAAAACAAAATGTGAGGTCGGGAGAATGGAGCAATACTGAGTTCAAATCCCATATCTGCCACATCTGGTGTGATACAGGGTCTAGGATTTAAATTCTCTGAGCATTATTAGTCTCCTCAATTGAAAAGAGAGGTGATAAAGCTTATATCACAAAAGCATTGTGAATTCTGAATGAGATAACACATGTCAAATGCTTGTCCCAGTATGTAGAAAATATAATGCATATTTGTCTCTCTTTTTCCTCTACAAATGATACTGATCATGATGATGGGATATGAGAAGAACAATGATTCTCCACCTTGGCTTCACAATGGCATTTACCTAGCGAGCTTTAAAAACTGCTCATAATCCCACCTCTGGGAACATAGAAAGATTCAAAGTCTTCCTAGGAGATTCTAATGTGCATCCAAGATTGAAAACTTCTGGACTAGAAGTTCAAAGAGCCAGGAAATCCCATGCAGTCTGTATGGGGAGTTGGCAAGATATCAGGATTAAGAAGTTGCAGAATAAATGATCACTATGGAATGGCTAAGGTATTCAGAAGTAAAATTGCACTTGGCTAAGTTTGTTTGTGCATCTCTGTAACTTTGCCTAGCAATGCACAAGGAGAAAGATAACAGAAGCCAAATGATGGATGTGCTCCCTATCTAGGAATGCCACAGAAGGTCAGAGCCTTACCATTCTCCACCCTAGTATATCATTATTTACCTACCTGTGTAGCTACTTGATAGCAGCCATGCTCTCTGGCAGTAGCTACCCGGAAAATAATACCTAATAGATTAACTAAGAACAAAATCACATTTGAATCAGATGAAGAACATAGCTGACATGCTCAATAAAAAGTCTTGAACCTTCTTACTCTTATGTGAGTAGTGAAGAAGGAAGGATGAACATCCTCTGACCCCCATCCCACCTTTCAGAAAAGTGGAGACTACCCTGGCAACTAAAGAGTTGGCAGAATCCATCATTCAGTCTCCTCATAGCTAAGAGCAACAAGGTATCAAGAAGACTCAGATATTAGTCTCATCTTCTTCACTATCTATGCCACCCTCATTTCACTTACTTGACCCTCACTTTCCTCAACTATAACCCAATGGGTAGAGCATATGACCCTGTGGGTTTCCACTGGCTTTTAGAAATTAAGAGCAGGTAAGCACAGGAATGCAACCCAGGAGCCTTGCAGAAAAGTACCCCTGAACATTAGAGCTCCTTATGAAGTAATGGTTCATGGAGGAAATTTCACCTCCTGTCTTCTTGGGTCAATCATTTTATCTCTTCTTTTAGGTAAGCACATCTGTGAGTAAGTCCAATATCATGGTGTCACAGCTTGGATGGAAATTCTGGTTCTTGCTGATAAACAGTGGGACTTTCCAGCAAATTATTAATTTCCCTGAGCTTCTATTTTCTCATCAGTGATGGGTCATCATAACATCCCATAGCATCTCAAAGGGACTGTGAGGCTGAATGCAACAAGGTACATGAATATCTCAACAAGTGATGGGCACATAGGGGTGACTATAGTCTAGGCTCTATATTTCTCATGCTCTCAAAAATCTCACAACTTTGTGTGTGTGTTTCTACCTTTACAGATCATACTAGTTATCTACATCATAACACTTTGTGTTTCATGGCAAGTATTTCTTTCCTAATATTCAGTAGAAAGCTAAACACAGAGTGAAAGTACATTAATAGTGATCAATAGCATGATACGGCCAGAGGATCAAAATTTCTGCCTGCAGAGGATGGGATCTAGACAGAGCCATGCAGGAGTTCTGCTGTGCACCTACTGCATGACTTTGAGGAGTCATTGGACTATCTCACTATTCCAGAATATCAATGTCAAACTAGGAGTGACAAGCGGTTTGAAGAGTCACATCAACAAAGATCAGTGTTTCTTACACAGCCAGAAATGCAGAAGTATAAATTATTAATGCATTTTATAAAGATTTTTTAAAAGATCAAACTCCAAGTCTTCTCTTCCTACTAAGTCTTTAAACCCTTTTGCCGCAGCACTCAGGGATTTTCCACTCCCTGCTGGCGAGTCCTCAAGGTGATTTGAGAAAGGCATCTTGCAGACTGGGAGGCGGAGAAGTCTGCTTTGCCCCCATCAGTCCTGTGAGTCAAGACTACACCCCTAACCGTCCCTTCGCCCCCCACACGCACACACTCCTTCAAGAAAATAGATGATCGAGCATGGGTCTCACATGTGTCTTTGCAGACGCCATCACAGTGAGCGCAGCTCCTTCAAGTTTCCAAGTCCTTTGCGAGGAGGAGGAGGAGCTGAGGCTGTCTCAGGCTTCCAGCAGGTGCGGAGGAGGCTCTCACACTTCGCATCCTGAGCCCGCGTTTCCTTTCCATTTATTTCCGTGGCGCTGACTGTGTGTGCAGCGAGCCGTGCTGCAGCAGAGATGCCCCAGAGAAAGAGGAAACCCGTGGAGCTATTTTTCACCATTACATACTTCACTTCCTAATAAATGAGATCCAGAGCATGCAAACAGCTAGTCTTGTAGATCATCATCTTAGGGAAAATCACAGACCTAACGCAGCACGAAGTAAGAAATAAATGAACTCAGAGGAGAGTCCTTCTGATGAAATTTGAGACCATAACTCTCTTCTCAGAGCATTCTATCCCTCTCTAGAAGTTTTGTGCCTCAGAAAAGTATCAAGGTTCTAAGGGTGGTTTAAAAATATCAGTAAAATAAGTGCTAGATCTTGCTCTGTCCTCATGCCAGCTTATTTTCACCCCCAGAAAGGTTTGTATGTAAGTGTAGAGAAGAACTCATTGAGACCAAGCTATGTTTTACCGAATTCAATCCCTGGTTATCCCTGATTAGTAAGTGGCATGAAATATAAGGGTTTTATCAGCTACCTGTGCCCAACAGAATATCAGCCTGCGCATTTCAGGACTGTCACAGCACTCAAGAGCTCTGAGCTGCGGAGCTCGGGTGCCCCAGCGCCTTGGCTTCTGATGGTCTCTTCCAGTCTCTGTGCTTTTCTTGGGTCCTCTGGCAGGAAAGCTCCGCATTTGGATGCAACCCGGAGTGTTGAGGTCACTGGCACCATTTGCTGTGTCAACTAAGGGAATCGGTGGACAGTAATACAATCTCTCTATGTCCACCAGGGAATATAATATTTCACACAGAAAATAACAAAATACTCCCAAGGCCCCGGGCCAATATCCTGAAGTTGTTTGAGGTGAAAGAAAATAACTGTCATTTGGACAAAAGAACTTAGACTCTTTAGTAATTTGTTGCTGCCTTTTGTCTTACATCACCTGAATATTTATTCAGGTCTATTCCAGGTGAGGAGGAGGCATGGCTCTCCCACCAAAACTTGTGAGATTTCTTTGCCCACTTTTTTGTTGGCCCTAAAGTCATGAGAGATGATAAATTAGTCTTGCCAAAGGCTTGCAATTTTCAAGTACATTTTAACATTTTACTTGGTGGATCTCTAAGCCTCTAGAAAGCTCACAATGCAGAGATGACAGGAATAGCAGGAGCACAAAGGTTATCTCTGATCACCTTCACCATGCCATCCCATCTCTCTCAGGCCATTTTGATACCCATTGTGAAGCTGAAAAGTATAGCAGGAAAATTTAAAAAGCTGTTATTCAAGAAACTGGGTTGAAGTCTTTGTGAGTTCAGAGAAGTCATCTTACTGTTCTGAGTTCCACTCTTACATATGAAATGGGAAAATAATATTTACTCTTTGTAGGTGTCAGGCTTGTCAGGACAAAGGTATGGGCAGAAACTGCTTTGCTGCTTCTGAGTATAGAGAGAGACATAACATTTCCCAGGCTTCCCTTTCGTTTGGTGGGGCCACATGGCTTCCATCCAGTGGAATGTAAGTGGAAGAATGTGACCAATAAAAATCTTCCATGGGCACCCTGAACCTTAAGAGAGTGGCTTTGGAACCATATCCAAAGATGCCATACCAATGCTTGACAAGAAATCAATAAAGTCACCCACCTTCAAGTGGACCATTTACGTTTGAAAAATGAGGATCTTGGCTATCACAATGATGGTCTACAAAGCAGAGACCCTTCAGCCATCCCTACTCCTTTGATACTTGGATACCTGCATGAAAATGGAGTGTACTTCCAAATGAGACTGAGATCTAATTTCTTACTTTCTGGAGAGTTAAAACTCAAATCCAGGATAAATTTGACTTATAAAAACAAACAAAATTAAAAACAAACAAACAAAAAAACCTCCCATCAGTGACCCTTTATACTTTTTCCCCAAATGCTGGCTGAATGCAGAGGTTTCCAGGGCCCCAGAGGAGGACAGAACGATGTGTTAGGAGTCCGGCTTCCTGGATCATCTTGAAGAAAGCTGTGTCCCATTCAAGAACACCTGTGTTGGATGTTTGCAACAGTAAAACTAAATTTGTCTTGTATGTTGTCACTGATGTTTCAGGGTTTGTTTATTATAGCAACTAGTATTACCCTAATTAATACAAGGATCAAGTAGAAGAAAAATGGATGCAGAAATATTATGTCAACTCTAAAATGCTATATGGATTTGAGACTTTTTATTGTCTTGGTTGTATAAAGTGTTGGGAATGGTTAATAGATTTATACTGAGATAAAATACTATTGGCTGATATGTATTTAATACTTAGTACAGGATGAAAACTTTATGCATATTATCTAATTTGTTCCTCCTAGTCGTTTTGAAGTAGGGTTGTTTGTTTGTTTGTTTTCTATTTTTACAGTTGAAGAAATTGAGCTTTACATATATTAAGTTGCTTGTCTAAAATTATACAACTCTCCAGGGCTGAGTGCTTTCATTAATTTTTTTCCCAAGTCTGCTTTTACACTCTATTATAGCATTGAAAATTTTAAAACTTTTTCTAGAGAAAAACCAAGCTGTTTACTACAGTTTGTCTTTCTCAGAGGAATAGCAGGTACGTGTTTACACGGAACACTCTGTTCATTCCAATGAGTCTTAAAACCCTGATGTTGAGAGGACTTTTTTGTAATTCATTTTCCAATTATGGGCAGCTCTTTTTCATTCAAAACTATGCAGTTTAGGTAATTGAGCTCTCAGTTTTCTTGCATCAAAAGTAACCCATGACAGCCAAAGTCTTGGGTAGATTAAGATGGGTTTTCTTTCCCGATATTTTTCCTCAAGTTTCAAAAGTGAACTCACCAAAATAGTGTGATATGAGCTGTTCTTTAAATATTTTTCCCAGGTGAGGAATTGCTGGAACATTCCATTTTGTCAGCAATGATTTTACATTTGTCACTCTTAGCAAGGTAGACTGTCCGTGGACTATGTACCATTTTCACATTAATTTTGGACACTATTTGGGGTATTATTTTCATTCAAGGGCAGGCATTGAAACTGAGCAAATTATTTATTTCACACACTTTGATATTCTTTTGGGCTGTAACGGACATTAGCCCTGACCTAGGGCATTTCAGATGCAAAGCCTCGTCTATCAAAAATCTTATATATTTATAAGCCAGCATTTGGGGAAACAGTACAGATCTATCTATCCATATAGATCTCACTAAAGAATAAGAAGACCAGGACATTTTCCTTTGGTTCAAAGACCCATCTCCCATCTCTTTGTCCACAGGTAGTTGTAGATGCGTTCCTCTGACTTGAAAATTCTGGATTGGTTAAACTTACTGCTGTTCAGATAAAAAACAGCAGCAATTTTCTGCTTGAATTTCTCTGTGACTAAATCCATTGATCATCCTTTCTCTCTGTGAGTGAGAAGTGTGTTTTCTCCTTAATAACTCCTATCCTTCTCCCTGGATTTTTTTCTCCCCTTCACTTGTTTGTGTTGTGTTGGTCAGTCCTACGCGTTATTCCTCCGAGAGACAGAGAGAGCACAAAATTGAAGTTATTTTATGCTTGGGCTCCCTCGGTCCCAATTTTCAAATCTTCGTGTCAATTTTCACACATCAGTGTCATGTGGTGAATGTTATGGAAATTTCAGTGGGGTCCTTGGGAGGCAATTTATACATGAATCCCTCCCCCAACCACCATACTGCTGCAATTCCTGTCTTTTCTAAGAATAAGTGGATCTATAATTAATGTGGATTTTAAAATATAACAGCATTCAGAATTCTCATAGCGGGTTTTCCATGCCATGTCTTCTTTGCAGTATAAACACAAAAGCACAAATGCTCACTAGCTCTCTCTCCTAATAAATGGGCTTGTGTAAAAGGAATAAAAATTACAGTTTGTTGGCGGTAAAGAGCAACTAATTACTTAGGAAGAAGCATGTTTTTATTTTGCAAAACTGCACTGAAAATGGTTTATCATGCAATAAATTTGCTAATCACCAGTTAGGAAACACAGTGCCATCACCACCTACCCACAGCGCCTTCCTTTGAAAGTTGGTATGTTACAGTTTGGATAGGAAATTATATCCTTTGGAAAATGAACATGACAGAAGATGTTCATTGAATAGCTTAAAACTTCTCAGCAGTCGGAATTCACACTTTGTAAACAAGAGCGTGTTTAATGGTGCCCAAACATAGCAACCGCTGACCCTGGCGCTGCTTGGTGAACAGACCATCCCTGACCCCTTCTCATGAACATAATTATCATTTCCTTTGCTCTTTCCCCCATTTCTAATGGAAAAATAATTTAAATCTTTACTACAAGGTAATCTACATTTTTACTCTTGATATATATCAAAGAAGGATTAAGTTTACCATGCATAAAAAAATTTGACATTTCTCTTTCATTCTAACATGGCGACTTCCCTTCCAATCTCTTTCCTCTTTCTGTCCAAATCCCACTTCAAATTCTCCCAGAGTCCAAATCACTACTCCTTCTTTCTGAATCCATTCTTTTCTCTTCCACCAGGAAATCACTCTTTCCTTTTTAACAGTGAAAGTGGAAGTCTTTCAAATATAGAATGTTAGGTCGGCCTCTACTTTTTCTCTCTCCCCCAAAACTTTTCTTTAGTCGCTTGATGTCTATAAATGTTGATTTCTAATAGATTTGTGTTAATTTTTTCCCAAAAAGAACTGGAGAATCACTTTCTGATCCAGAAGTGCAAGAGTCCAGCGTGTTGAACTTGAGCGCACACAAGCTAATACCAGGTCCACCTCGTCCTTGCTACTTGCCCACTGTCGTAGTTTGAAGGTACGAGGTGCTGCTCTCCTCAGAGGGGGCTTCTCTGTCCTCACCAGTGGCGACCGCTGTCCTCTCCTTCCGCCAACAGCCACTCTCTCCATTATTCTGTCATATTTTCTTCTTAAGTTTCTTAATATCAAAAAGGCATCTCATTTATTATGTGTGTGTTTAATGATTTATGGTCTGGTTCCCCCACTAGAAGGTAAGTTCTATGAGAAGAGAAAAGCTTTCAGTTTTGATTATCTCTGTATCACTTGTGCCTGCAAGAACGTCCCATGCAGAATAGCTTCCAATATGTAGTGAACAAATCAACAAATGAATACATGAATGAATATTTTGCCATTTTATCCCTACCTCACAAAGCAAAGCATTCATGCACTGCAACTTAGCTCACTTGCCATTCCTCAAACACATGGGTCTCTAGAGGCAATGCAGCTTTCTGCGTAAAAGTCAGGAAGAGGCATCCACTTAAGATTTTCCTCTTTTTTTATAGGAAGGAAGCAGCGGTAAGTTGCACGATCACTTTCCTTTACTTAGAGAGACGGCATTGTGTGAGAAGCTTGTAATTACGCTTGCTTTGCAGTAGAACATCACCAAGTTACCAGCCCTCGTGTGCAGTGTTCCTGCTGATTGCAGATATCAAAGAAGACACCACTTGCAGGGCAGGACACTGGGGTCTCGGACTATCCCCTTTCTTATCAGCTGTGCAACTTTGAGCAAGTCACTGGTTCTTTGGGCCTCAGTTGTCTCATTTGATAATTTACCATCATAACCCTTACCTCACCTTCACACCTGGATTTAAATAAAAATGGTCCATGTAACACTATTTTGTAAACTATTAAGAGCCAACAAATACACTATTTTGATCACTCATATGTACAGATAGATAAATATATAGATAGACAGATATAGATATAGAAGAAAAGGGCAGAGATACACTAAAAATAAAAAGAAAGGCTTTCATGTGGCAATTTTTTGTCCTTGCTATGCTATAAGAACGTTGCCGTGTTATAGAGCAATCAACTGAGGACAGGGAAGCTGCATTGTGCTTAGTGTAATATGCAACTTTCTATCTATGCAACCACAATAGGCCCCAGATCGCTAGATGATTGGTACAGTGATTTTGTTTCCTGACTGCTGCAATAGTGTCTGATTCTTCTTCAAGAGGATCGCTGGTTTGTGAAAGCAAGGCTGCAATCGGGTCTTGGTCCTAAGGTTTTACCAAGCGATTTGCCAGGAGTGGCTTGACATGGTCAAAAAAGCCAGAAAGTGTAAGAATAAATCTAGGTCAAGAAAAAAAACAAAACAAAACAAAAAAACATAAAGACAAAGGTGAAACTTGGAATAGGAATGGAAAATAAAGGCAAAAGACTAGCGTTGGGAAAAGACATTTCTGGAAAGGCAGGCAGAGAGTATAGGCAGGATCAGAGCCAGAAGGTCTAGAATTTTCTGTGTCAATAACCCTAAGATGCCCAAATATTTTGGTTGGGGCTACAGTGAGATGTACATTGAATAAGTGGCCTGGGCTGTTCCAAAGATACGAAGACAACAATACAAACTATACTTCCCAGTGGGTTCTTCCATAACAAACAGGAGTCTACTGTGCCCCTGAAGGGCTTCTCAGAGCAAAATAATTAAGGAAAGGGAGGGAGCAAAGACAAACTCCTCTAACTCCACATCCCCTCCATCAAAATGAAGAATTTCCCGGAATGGATATGATATCTATGGGCATAACTTTAAAAAGACAAATCATTTTGGCAAACACTATTCTAAAGAAAGTTGTGAAGTTTCTTTACTGCAGGACTTATCAGGGCCTTTAATTGTTGTTTCGTAATAATTGTGGAGATTAACCTTCTTTGAATTTTGAAAAGTAGTTCACAATAGATTCCAAGAAGAGTGTGTGGCATTTTCTAAATGCACTTTCACAAGGAATATATGTTTTTCTAGAATAATTTGATGGAGTAGTGTTCCACAGAATAGTTTGCACCCACTACTAGGGAACCTGTTACACTGATTTAGAGATCTGTGTACAGCAAATGAACTAACGCTGTATTTTATTATTTTTTTTTCTTTTTAACTAATTGTGTCATTACTGTCAACAGGCGGTAGGTCATTTAACCCTTCGTTTCATTGTTTCCCTGTGAAATGCAGGGCAGTTTCACAGTGACAGGAAAAGCAGGGCAGTGAGAGAATCATGCCTCAGATGTGTTCATCTACCTAGATACTCTGGAGTTTTTCTCTTTCTTGTTCACATTTATACCCACAGCAGTCTTCACAGGTCCGATGACTGAAACTTAGTTAGAATGTAACAGAGATTCTTTTGATTTCATAGGATCAAAGAGGCTTTCTACTCATTAAAGTTCTCGCAGTAACATTCTTTCTTAAGTCTGTTCCAAATTTAAGATGAGGGGGAATGAAGGTTGCTGACAGTCTATCATTTGCAGGTATTTAAGCTGCATTACATTATGTCGGGTTTGGTCGTCTCTTTGCTTCCAGTTTGATTCTCCTCCTACGAAATGATTGCTTTGAACACAAAGAGCTGGCCTTTTTCTCCTTCCTGTTCCGGTGCAAGAAGATGGAGTTAATCCCTTTACTATACTGCAACTACAAGTTCAAAGATCCTAGTTCACAATGTCCCTGTCTTGATTATGGGATAGTCTCTCCCTGGTTTCTCACTGTAGTTTTTATTTGTTTGTTTGTTTGTTTTGTTTTTTTGTACAATGGCACTAATGCCTCTTTACCTACAATATGGAAAAACATGAAAATAGATGAGCAAAGTGTGTGCTTTAATTTATAATTGCCTTTAAGTATTCTGCCAAATCAATGGAGGCTTCAGACTTATGCTGTACTCAGGCCAATTTTCAGTAAAAATAATGGGATGCTGTAATGTGGTATTTAAGGGGAGCAGATCCTGGAGTCTGATTGCCTGGGTCTATGCTCTGTCCCCATGGGATTTTACACATGCCATTAATCTTTCTGTGTCTCAGCTCTCTTATTTATTAAACGAGGTTGTTGTCATAATTCCTAACTCTCAAGGTTATCATAAGGTTTAAAGGTAATCCACATAATTATTAGTACATGGATTAGTAATACTAATTAGAAATACTTAAGCACTCAACAGTAGTAGCTATTATCATTATCATTTTCACTGATAAATTTTGCCTACCTATCTGATCTACTAGAAGTTCATGAAATCAAAACATGTAGAAATATGGAAGCAGCCCCTAGAGCATTAAAACATTTATGCTGTGGCTGTTTTTAAACACAGAACACAGATGTACAAGTATAACGTGGTGCCTTGCTCTACCCTAAGTTTCTGTTGACACAGTACATGAATTCATTAATGCAGCCTCTAGTTTGGGATCCTGTAGAGCATATAGAATTTCATGTGACTATGCCCTATTATTTTTTTCTTTTTGTTTTTTTCCCTTCCCATGATGGGCAAGAAATCAGGACAAATGTAGTAGATGTCAGAAATAATTTACCTAAGTATGTGTAATCGGTTTAGACAAACGTATGAGAAACATATCTCTGTTTTCCACATGGAAGGACCACCACCAACTCAGCCCTACTTCTCCCCAGCTGGAAGGGCTCACGAGCTGCTAGCTTTGCAGGCTCAGTTTGACATCTCCACGTCGGGGCCAGCTAGTAGTCACTGATCATAAATCTAATGAGAGGGAGAGGTGGAGTGTGGAGGAAGGGGCCAGTGTGCACAGTGAGAAGCGAGAGACAGACTGAGGGAGGAAAAGAGAATGATGAGCCTTAATACCTTTGACACTGAAGCACCTGCTAAAGGCACAGGGCACAGTGTAGCTGACGGCTCCTTTTCCAGAGGCAGGATGTGTCATTCCCCTTGCCCTGAATCTAAGTAGCCTCCAGCTCCCAATAAACCAGGGGGTCTGATGTGTGCCTCCAGGGTCTTGCAGGATTCTGCATATCACAGGGGTCATAAGGCAAGATTTCATTCTGAAGCAATCAACCGGGGAAGCTAAACATCTCTGATCATGTAGAGGGGCGGGGGACGGGGTGTCTACATGCTTATTGCCTCCTGCCTGAGCTGGTGTGCCTCAAGCGTGGCTACCTGTGTAAGAAGAGAGAAAGCTTCAGGTACAGCTATAACTATGGACATAAAACTATAGCTGTAGAACTAGATATTCTGTCTATCTGTCTGTCTGTCATCTATCTATCCTGTCGGCCTGTCTGTCCACCCACCCATCCATCCATCAATTTAGGCATCCGTCACCTCTCTCCCCTCTTTTCTGCACCCCTGTGAAGCAGTGCTCTTTTCAGTCTCTGCAATAAAGGACTCAGGTGAGGCCCACCACAACCAGCTAGCTGGGCCCACCCATCCACACTGGACGCTTGCTTTAATCCTTCTCTTGCTGCTTTCCTTTCCAGACAGCTCCGGATCTTTAAAAATGAGAGCGTAGTCTGGGCTTTTGCTTTTCGCCTGTTCAGTGAGTGCTGGCGAAGGGCTGGCATGACAACCCCTTGAGGCCGAGTCCTGTTGATTAGGGGATGGATTTTGAGCAAGCAGCTGCACTTGCATGCCCCCCTCAGTGACCCTTGCCAGTCTCCCTCACCCATGACCCGGAGGGACTGTCTCCTGGGGAAGCAAGGTCGGGCTCGGTGTCCGTCAGACTGTGCTTCTGTGAGCTGTGTGATGGAGCATTTTCTGACGTTGACACCCATGCAGGGCAAGCGGGATGGAGGCCAGCTTCTTGTTTCACATTGAGCTGTCATCCAAAGAGGCCCGCTGCTTATCCTGCTCTCGCAGTCCTTCCGAGCCCTGCTGACATTCTCAGCCTGCTGCTCTGGCCGCTGCCATAACTTGTGAACCCGGGGCACTCTCATCCAGGCTAACGTCTGCCATATTTTCTGATCCGAAATATAGATACATGAGTATTTTTTTTTCCTAATGTATAATTTTCCTGAAGAGTATTCCTATTGTAACATGTATTTCCTTCCCTGCCCCTTGTACTCATTTCGACGCTAAAATAAAACATAATAATTAAATGGACTGGAACGCTTTAAATGATTTGATTGACAAGCACAATGACTGTGTTTAAAGAAGCAACTGGAAAAACTTCACTTTCTCTTTGTATTGTATTCGACCAGCTTAGCTGTGCAGCCCCAATCATGGGGGTTTCTATAGTGGCAGATTTGTCCAAATAATTCCACTCCAAGGCAAATAGTCTCACAGGACATGGACATACCCATTGACATTTGAAACTCAAATGCTGGTGTTGGTGGTCTTTTGAGTAACTAGATATTTTTCAAATGTTGATTCTTTTATAAGAATCTTTTGTAACATATGTACACTTTTTAATGTAATGCTTTCTGAATTGATTATTCTAGTAAGAAGTAGTGCAACTATTGGAATCCCTAAGCTATCTTGATACTTCATGGGGCCAAAATAATACTATATTTGAAATTAGGATTATCCTAAAAAAAAAAAAAAAGCATGTCATTGTAGTGACTCTTAGTGCCAAAGTATTAATCAGAAAATAATTTTGTATTAGTTTTTTGAGTGCAGAGTAACTATATGTGGGATTTAGCAGATAATTAACTACATTATGCTGAAAAATCATATGCTTTTAGGTTAATGTCAGGATGCAGTTGGATCAGCTGAGAAATAAAATCTAACAGAATTTTCCTTAGTTTTATAAAATTCTGGTCAGTCACCTGAGACCAATTCCACTCTTGCCTTAGGTGCCGCCTGCATAGCTGTCAGGGACATGGGCCTTTCCTGCCCAGATGGACCAAGGTCGTCCTTGTTCAAATTTCCCCTAAACTGGCCTGACCACCTTGCAGCAGGAAGGGCCCGGATTTCCCACCACCAGCATTCTTTGGGAATCTCTGGGCTGTAAATCCTACAGAATAACTGTGGTCTTCTTCGTCTTTTTCCTTCTTTTGAAGGCTTCCTGTTAGCTCCAGATCCAATCACGACTTCTTTCAACCATTATTCAAACCTCTACGAGACAATCTCTCTCATACAATTACTTGTCAATGACCCATTAAAATACAATCTTACATCCGTGTATAAAGGAGACTTCAAGAGTAGCCGGCTTACCTCAAAGGGCTCATTGCAGGGATGGGGCTAGGGGTGTGTATATGGCTTGAGCTTCCCTGCAAAATGCTGTTACTCATCGTAGGGATTAACAGTTTACATGATGTAAGTCAGCTATTTTGGCTTATTTATTAAACGGTCTTTGACTTTAAATGGTTATGTGTAAATACACTTTTTCACGTGCACTTGGAATTTACAACTCCATGTAATAGATTATGTAATTATGATTATCACTACTATACAGATGGAAAAACTGACACAGAGAGAATGAGTGACTTTTCCAAGATTATATTAAAGTTACTGCCTGAGTCCAAGCTAGAGTTAAAGAACAAGGATCCATGCTTCTGTTATGAGTTTTGATAAATTATAATCTAAAATATCAAAATGGCTCAACGATATCTGCATGCTAACTTTGCTAAGTAGAAGGCATACAAAAAGCAAATAATTCAAAGACATTTTTTCATGGGTGTAGCACCCAAATTGAACAACCATTGTATGTTCATTGCTGTACTGTAAATTCGTAATCTCATTTAGTACTCTCATCATTAAATAAAAGATCTACTTCCCTCTAACTTATGAATGCAATAAGTTCAGAGAGATTAAGAAAGTTGCCAAAGGTGACTCAGCTAGCAAGTGGTGAATGGAGCCAGAATTTGCAGTTAGCTATTCTTTTGCTCTCTTCTGTTACCAGAGAGTACAGATGTGAAAAGCTGTAAGTTTAGTTCAATAGTATATGTGATGAACTAACCTGATCCACTTATTCTATTCCAATATTAATTATGACACCTCTTTATCAATGATAGGCTGCCCCAAAGTGTGAAAAGGGACATTCATCACAAGGCACACAGAGTGAGAGTTTGGATGTTCAAATTTATTCCACCCTTCTGAATAATACGTCCAAGATAAGACTGTATGTATCAGGGAACACCGTATTTTATAAGTGTGTGTGTTGTGTGTGTGTGTGTGTGTGTGTGTGTGTAACTTCTGCTCCTTTAAAAAGTATTTATGTGTTATTAATAGGTACAAAATTCAAAATATTAAAACTCTCCCAGCTACTCTATGCTCAAGTCACTCAGTTTCCCTTTCCAGAGGGAATTAACACCACCAGGTCGTTGCACATTATTCCAGAGCTATTTTATGCATACGCGAGCACCAATGTATAAATATATTGTTTCACACCCCTGGCTGCTTGTTTGGAGACCATTCCATGGCAATGCTGCATGAGCTGCCTCATCATTCTAGCAGCTGCTTCGTATGACATTGTTTTCCTCCACCACGGTTCCCCAAAAGGGAACCAGATCCCTTTTGATAGGCATGTAAGTTGTTTCAAGTAATTTGCTATATTAAAATATGCTACAGTGAACATTCTCATACATACTTCTTTGCACACACATGTCAGTATGTCTGTATGATAAATTTCCAAAAGTGAGATTTTTGGGTTATGGAATCTGTATTTATAAATTTTCAATAAATATTTCTAAAACTACTTACCCCCATCCCCAACACGGAGTAATGGGAAATTTTTTGACTTTGATAATCTAAAAAAATGGGGAATAATATCTCATTGTGGTTTTAGTTTGTACTTATTTTAATATGAGTGAGAGCAAACATTTTTAAAAGTGTTATATACTTAAGGCTCTTTATATTTCTTTTTCTGTCAATTCTCTGATTATATCCTTTGTCCATTGTTCTACAGCCTTGATGGTCTTTTTCTTATTTGTTTATAGGAATATTTTCTACATTAATGAAATTATTGCTTTGCCAAATGTGTCTCAAATACTTTTTTCCAATTTTTAATTTGGCTTTGCTTTTGCTGCTTATGTGTGTGTCAGATCTTTGAATACATTATTGCTAATCTGCAGATGTTATGTTTTATCATTCTCATGTACGGTTGAGGAATTTGCAGATCAGAAATGGTGAAAGGCTTTCTCAATATTACCCAGCTAGTAAACGGGGGAGGAAGAGGACTGTGTTCAAATCTATCTGACTCAAAAGCCAAGGTTCTTTGCATTATACCTCATCCCCTTTCTGGAGCACAATACTCTCCTCACTATACCATGAGGCTGAGCAAATCCTCTGGGTCCATCTGTATTAATACTTAGCTAGTATGGATGGTGTGGATGGTGTGGATTAGCAGCCCTCATGAAGACAGTGGCAAATTTCCACTTCATTTGCTGGACAGTGCACAGCCTCAAAGTGTATTCACTTGACCATTTTTCCAAATGAATTCTCATTTCTGGCCTTTGCACTGATGGTTCATTTTTCCCTGTCCCAAAGGTCATTGTCACCCCTCTGTCTAATTCTCTACCTTTGGAAGTCTTTCCTAACTACAAGAAAAAAGCAGGTCTCTGTTCTTCTCCAACTATGGCTAAGTTCCATTGGTGAGGTGAGGCCATTCTATCCCATCAGCCCCTAGGCTCCAGGGGTAGGGACTGTATCATGGACATCACTGTAACCCCATCACTGGGACCAAAGCCTGGCAGATCACAGATATTCAGTGCATGAGTAGAGGACTATATGACATGAAGACTAATAGCTGTGTCCTGGCGTGGAAAACCCTGGGTGTGAATCCAGCTCCCCCATTTATTAGGAGAGTGACCAAGGACCAAGTTCCTTAGATTCACTAAACTTCCCCTTCTTCATTGGCAAAATGAAGAACCTGCTTCACAGTCTGAGCACGAGGAATATATTATTGGGTAATCCTTGCTAAAAATCTGTGATTGTGATGAGTAGAATGATTATTTTATCAGCTTGCAAGATCTCAAGAACGAGAGTCAGAAGATCAAAGTTCTAATCACAGCTTTGCCCCAAACTGGCTTTATAAATTCACTTCCCTGAGTCTTCTCTGCAACATGGGATTGTTCAACTTGCTGGTGAAAATTCTCGAGTCTGTGTATCAGCTGCGGCATGGTTTGACCCACGCTGAGCTCTGTCTGCTCTGCTTCACCAGTTGGTGGTTTCTAAATGGTTGGACACAGCACAGCCTGGCACATGGTCCAAGTTCACTAGACGGCAAGAATATTGAATGATGAAAATATATATGCATATATGTGCATATGCTATTACCTAATATTATTAAAATAATAATTTTAAAAGACTAGATATTATATTCTATTATTATCTATAATATCCTATTAATACCTATAATCAAAACTATAATGTAGTGAGAATCTGCTTGCCAAATATGCAGATTTCCAGGCCCTCTTTGGGGCCTAATGATTTTGGTGATGTGGGATGTAGTCTCAGGAATCTGCCTTTTAAGCCAGCACGCCACCTGCCGCTCTGGCTTAGTAAAGTTTGAGGACCACTGCTTTCATTAGATGCTTCTCCATGCCTTTGATGCATGGATAATTTCCTCCCATATTTAGGAATTCTGTGGAGAACATGATGCTTTTGACTATCCAGGGGTTTCTGCACTCTGAGGGAACAGCCAGCAGGAAATTGCAACATTTTGCATGATCTATTACCTCTACAGCCCTGGGATGAAAGGTGCTCTTTATGGGATGGGGTGGGTGAGTGTGGGGAAACAGCTCCTCTTCATCCAATCTGAACCGTCAGAACATGTCAAACGAAGTTAATATAAATGTCATCATGCAGCTTTCGGCTGTGAAATCCGAGTTCGTTGTAATGCAGTTCATTTTCCTTCTTCCAGCTCCGTGGATGCTATCAGCTGATGTGTCTGACAAGCATTTCCTATGCCAAAATAAAAGCCGTCTCAGCAGTTCTCACGAGTGAGTCTCCCTGCGCGTGTGTGCACGTGTGCCCATGGAACTCAGGTCACACTCTCCTCAGGGCTGCAGTGAGCTTGTCTCTGTGGGCCCCCCAAAACACCAGGCTGGAAGCCCTGGAGCTGCCTCCAGGAGCCATCACACCAGTTCGTAATGACCACTAGAGTATGGCATTATATAGACATCCAGTGGAGGAATTAATTATGGGGAACATGAAGTCCCTCTAGGAACAGACTGAAGATTTAACACCTCCCAGGTGAATACCATGCCATTAGAGTGGGGAAGCAGCTCTGTTGGCTCAATACAGCTGGAGCCTGCTCTACATAGCAATGGCCCGCGAGGTGCACCTGATTAAACCAGCTCAGCTCCAGGGTTGCTCCTGTCAGCCTTGGGTTATCTTTCACTGGAGAGGTGCCAGATTGCAAGGCAGGCCAACCTTTGGCTGATTTTTTTTCTTCCATTTGTCACTTGTTTTATTATTTCTTCTTCCTATTTTATACCTTTAGCCTTATCTTGGTGGTTCTGCAGAAAAATATAAACGTCTGAGCCCATCTTGATGTGACTTACAATGATTCCCCAGACACTTTTCATGGAAGGCAGGGTGTGCACTTCACTTGACTTGCCAAATACCCATCTAAATATTTTTAATCAGTGGTAACTAGGAGCGATCGAGGAGAACATCTTTTGGATCCGTCGTAGTGCTGCTATTTCTGACACAGTTGTTTTCATCCGAACCGAAGGCTGATGGTTCTGTGGGAACTTAGGGCAATTCTCCAATCCTTTTTTTACAGTTCAGGTCGACCTATTGTGTGCTTTATGGTCCTGTGTCATAAATGGTGTCATTTAAATTATTCTATATCTTCCCACTGATAGACACATGTGGAGGCTACAGAAGCAGAGGAAAACAGGGAAAAGCGAAGAAAGGAAATAAGAAACGCAGAAGGGAGGGAGGAAGGAAGCAAGGGAGGAAGAAGACAGGCAGGCAAAATAACACAAATCCTGCAAAGGATCTTACTAAGCTTTAGGAGTGCTATTTATGAGACTTGCAAATGTCAGCAAATTACTTGAGTTGTCACCCATTAATAAAACCACTGGAAATAATGTAATGTAAAGAAAAGCCTCCTGGTGTCAACATGGCTAAATTAAAAAGTTCTTGGGATCAAAATCTGGGCAGGTTTGACAACAAACTTAACACTAACCTGTATTACTTTTGTGAAGGCAAAGGTAGTTCTGTACCTGGCAATTGCCAAGGAGTTAATCATATATGGGGGCGTGCACACAAACACAAACACGCGTGCACACACGTGCTCACACAGACAGTTCCCTCCGTGCCTGTTGGGTCCTTCTCCTGCTTCCCTCTGCCAGCAAGATCCTTCAGCACCTCCCAAAAATCAAATCGTGCTGAGTGAGACGTGATGACAGTCAGGTGGGTGTGGGAGCCACATGTCTCACTGATGGTTCATGTCAAGCAGGGGGGCAACAGGCAGAACCAAAAGGACTAATCGCCCCGTGCACAGACCCCCCACGCCCACAGGTGCTGGGAGAGCACATTTCTTTCATTGTTCAATGCGGCATTTCTACAATGGTAATGATTCCAACTGGCCAGCAGGGGCACGTGAGGAATTCTTGCGCCTGGGTACTTGAGAGAGGAAAAAACACAAGACCTTTTTGGTCTTTGGATGTTATACAGAAGATCGGACTGGGGATGGTGGGTGGCGTTTGTGTGCACGTGGTTGTGTGTGCACACGGTTGTGTGTGCACGTAGTTTCAAAGCTGTAGCTCGGAAGAATCCCTGGCTCTGTTTCACACAATCATCCTAAGTTTTCGACTGCCCTTCCTGTTCTACCCACTGGCCTCTCTCTCTGCTCTAAATCTACCAATTATTCTCTTTAAGTGTCAGCAGTACACCAGACACAACGAGATGTAACCTTTCCTCAAGCTGATGCTGTTAAACCATTACATACTTGAAACCGAAGTCGCCGTTGTCAATTGCAACTTCAGTCACTAATAACTACTTCAGACTTTCGAGTGGTGTCTGGGCTCTTAATGCTGTGGCCCAGGGCTCCAGGAATGTCTTTACAGGTCATTTAGATCCATCCATCTATCTGTAGCAAGATCAGTCAATCTTTCAGCCCAGTGCTTCCCTCTCTCTTCCCATCACTGCCAGGCCCTTTATTTGTTCTCTCAGGGACATATGGGGGTTTGGTCTTAGGCAGCCATATCGACCACTTTAGCTTGTAGAGACTTTGAGCTTAGGGCGTCACCACATGCTTGGATCATGAATTCTGCCACTTGCAGGTGAGGATTTTTTTTTTCTCTTCTGCAGTTTCATTGGGCTCTTGTTTAAAAAGCCTTTTAATCAGCTCTGCATGCATGATATAGAAACTAAAAAAAATGGACCCAGCTGTCAGTTGATACAAACAACATAGATGGTTTTGGTTTGGGAAGTTTATGGTCTCAAATGGGATTGTGGTTTTAGAAAGCCTTCATCCTGTGCCTGTTGAATTTAGCAGGTTGTTTGTTTGGAACTTGAAGTAGGCTTTGTATTTTAGGATAGTCTTGATTTTATTTTAGAGTATAACTCATAATAATAATACCAGCTGCCAGTTATTGAATGTTGCTTCGCAATTGTTACATTGTTTAATGCACAATTGTTATATTGTTTAATGTGCACTCGTACAATCAACACTCATGATTATGTTCTATCAGTTGTCCATTTTTACTGGTGAGGTAACAGTGCTTAAGTAACTTGCCCAATATCACCCAGTTAGGAACTTGGAAAAACAAGAATCTGAATCCTGGTCCTTGGTGTGAAAACCTACCCTCAATCACAACCGAGTACTTCTCTCCCATTAAAAAGCAATCATTTATACCATATGAACTGAAATGTTGTCACAATTATATACGAAATTGCTATGGCAAATTTACTTCGAGCCTGAGACACACCCAAGCCCCATCTTGTGAATATCTACAATTACCACCCTGTCATCTAATGCAAATGCAGGGATAATGTATTAGAATCACAGGATCAATTTTTAATGTGATATGGGTGCCGGCCAAAAAGTAAGTGGATTGGAGAAGCAGACAGACCAAGAGTATTAATAAAGAAAGGTGCCCTTATGTCTGTCTAATTTCTTCTTTCTGCCTTCTCACCTTCTTAAAAGTGTCCCCACCTCCACTGCCCTCTATAGAATTGTTAGTATCAAAGAGAAAATCTCTGAATACATTTAAGGAAACTTTCTTTTCCTCTTGATGTGAGAGTAACGATGTTAGTGCCAGTCCTCAGGCTCTGTTCTGACGCGGGTGATTACGTCCTGCCTCCTTCAATTCCTCTGTGGTTGCTACTGAATCTACTTTTCTTCTCTCCTCCCTGTCCTAGAAAGTTGTGCCACGTTACCGGGCTGCTGTTCAACTCCGCTTCCCCAAGCAAGAACACTTTAGGAGCGAGTAAAATTATTTTCCTTTCATGACTATTTTGCTGAAAGGAGCCAGATGAATGGCAGGTGTTGAGCGCTGCTTTGATTTGGGTCAGGGAGCGCCTTGCAGTTAGTCTGGGGTCACTTGAGTTCCTCGCCTGGAACAAAGTACACAAACGTTCTTTTAAAGAAAATGAGGCTTTATATTGGGCAGGATGATTGACTGGCCACCCACTGCATGGGTCAAGGCAGGCACTGACCTCCTCAGCTGATGAGCCTGTCCTAAACGCCTTTGAGATGACGTCTTGTGCCCTTCTCACAGAGAGTCCTCCTGAACCCACTCGGGGACCAGGCCCAATTTTAATCTTACTGACCTCAAGTGCATCGGGCCCTGGACCTCCTGACTTTGTTTCCAAGGTCTCATTCTCACATTTGATTTCTCCTTTCCTGGCAGAAGCGCCCAAAGAAGACAGTTTCATTTCCAATTCCTTTTTCATAATCACTTTTTCCTATTCCCTGGCGGCACAAGGTTTGCAGAATGACAGCATGCCAAGTGTGCTCCCCAAACCTTCTCATTGAATCTTCCAGCTCCGAGGGGTCCTGGCCAGGACCAGCCTCCACCCACCTTTCCGGCACTTTCTTTTACTGCACATCCCCTGTCCAGTTCCCAGCATTCTGGGGGCTACATTTTGATCTCAGCACATTCATTTTTAACTCACCTGTATCAAAATTGACAAATACCACTGGTCCTAACATTAATTATATAGTTACTAGTTCAAATGACCTTGGATTAAAAACTAATTTAATCCAGGATTTATGAAGGGAAATTTATTACCTAGTTGAGATTTTAAAAAGCCTAAGAGTGAAAATAAAAAGAAAGAAAGAAAGAAAACAACAAAACTTTTGCAATAGGAGATGGAAAAAAGTCAGCAAACATGCAATCGTTTGTTTAGTTTTATGTATTAATAAAAAAAGAATCCAACTGCAACAATAAAAAACATTGCAATATAGTCATTAAAACTTTTATCAGCATAAGAGCAGGCATAGCTAGGAAACAGGTATTCAATAATAATTAAAACTTTTAAAATATTCTTTACAAATTTATATTACATATATACCTTATGTCTAAAACAAAGAAAACAAAAATAACAAGTTACAGGAGGGTCTCTGTTGGCTAGGGTAGAAAACTATTTGGTCAGTGGAATAATATTCTTCTGTACCAGTAATTTGTCCAATAGACTTTCTGAAATCACCAATAGCTAGATCAAAAAGGAAGACAATAACCTTAAAATATATTAACAACCAGAGATACTGCTGAAGCAAGCTTTATCTCATTAGCCCACAAAACTAGGCATATTGCCTTATTAATCCCGTCTCTACCTTTCAGTAGAGAAGGTAGACTGTTGAAGCTACTGCAACAGAAATGCCCTAAACTGGTTAGCTTATAAACAGCAGGAATGTATTTCTCACAGTTCTAGAGGATGGGATGTCCAGTATCGAGGCACCTGCAGGTTCACTGACTGCTGAGGGCTCCTATCCTTGTTCCTAGAGGGCTGTCTTCTCACTGTGTTCTCACGTGGTGACGGAGAGGGGCTTGGGAGCTCTCAGCGGCCCCTGTTATAAGGGTGCTAATCCATCATAGGGCTCTACCTTCATGATCTGCTCACTTCCCAAAGGCCCCACCCCCTAACACCATCACCTTGGGGGTTAGGATTTCAACACATAAATTTTGTGGGGACACAAACATTCAGTGTATAGCACAGGATATAGAGCAATTGCCAAAACAGGGAACACATCGGCCAACTTTGTGCATAAGGAATCAAGAAAAAAAATGTATCATTCCTGTAATTGAAGTCATAGCAGCTTTGGCATGATGCTACTTAAAATTGGTTGATAAAAAGGGTGATCAGATAAATCCACGCATTCTTTTCAAGCATGCAATGAGAAACTGAAAGCTCTTCCCCTCAAAAATCTTCAGCCATTTAATGCTTTAGAGTTGTTTTTACATGAATTAGAGGGTTTGGTAGAGGCGATGTCAGTTACAAAACCACACTCTTGTCTCCATCTAATTTTGTCTTAGCAGCTCTTTTAAACTGCTAAATCTGGTTTTTAAGTATGATGATTTTGTTTTGTGACGGTGTTAAACAGCTGCTGCTTTTCTGATGAGAAGCCCATTTTCCATTTTATATCTGCAAGATGTTGGCTACATCAAGCCCAGCAAAGAAGGCAGCTGAGGGGCCTCGTGCTGCAGGAAGCAGTAAAAGAAAGGGCAAGGGGCCTTTCTCGGAGGCAGCTGTCTCTCAGACTGGGGACTGGAGAGAAGACTGCAGTGAAATACAGCTCAGTCCATGCAGTCAAGGCCCATGAAATCGCCTTTACATGGACAGCAGCGTGGTACCTCCAGGGAGGATGAATCACTCATAAATGTCACAGTACACGTGGATTATTGTCCTTGAATACAGAGGCAAAATAATCTACTTGGAAAAAAATCCCAGCCTCAGCTTGCCCTTGAAGAACACCAGCCCTTGTGCTCCTATGCAGATTTTTTGGCTAAGTGTGATGTCGCAAAATGACCCTTCCAGCATGAGCCCTCATAGTGTTAAAGATGAGAAAACCTTGAATTTCTGACTTCTTTTTAGAAACCAAGTGAGGCCACCTGGGCTTGCATGCTTGTGAGGCTGGGTACTCTAGGTGAGGACCTCACTGCTGTCCTGGTGAGACCTGCCACATTCCTGGACAGTGGCAGGTCTTCTACAGGAGCCTGGCTTCGTCACCTTGAAAGTAGAGGGATCAACTTCACACAGGGCTCATTGTGTGAGCATTGCTTTCCCTCTTGCCCTCTGAGGACCTTACAGCTGAGCTATACGGCAGCATGATGCTTTCAACTACAGTACCAATGGGATTTCCTTCCAGCACCCATAAACCTGGACGGATAGGTGTTGAGAAAGGAGAAATGTGTGGCGGTGCGCTAACAGCTCAGTAGTATTGCCAATCTGATTGTGAAGATTTGGGACTTTTCCACCCCAGCTGGCAAATAGCTGCTACCCTGAGCTCTGGGAATCCCTACCCCACCTCTACCTACTCACATGCCAGCAGCCCTGCCCCTCCCCCCAGGGGTTGCTTCCAGAACTTGCTCCAACGTTACAGCCAGCATCAGTCCAGATTAGTTGGTGCCTGTGCTTTACTATTGTTAAATATTTTCAATATCATCCCTGAGTAGAAGCTAATAAAATCACCTGTTACCTGGAGCATCTCCTGAGTCTGATTGATTCTCCCTGCTTCCTCTCTCTCATCCCTTGAAAGTCTCTTGTCACCTGCTCCTCACCATGTGCCTTCCTGGGACATCTTCCTTCCCAGACGTTACAGGCAGTTGAACAGCAGTGGGCTAAACCGTTATGAAGATCTTAAACTGCTGGATTGTTACAAGCTCAAATTTATTACATCTGAGCTAGAAAATTCAGGAATGAGAGAACCTGACAGTTGAAATGACTAGAAAATTTTTTGTCCAATATACCTGAGTTTATGTTTGTTGTTTGGGTGGTATTACTGCTGCTTTGTTCCTCTGACTCTAGTATAATTCATTGTATCCAAAGTAGGGTAGGCCCCAGCTATTCCTTTTTGTTTTGTTCTGTTACTCCATTAAAAAGATTCTTTTTTTTTTTTGTCATTTCATAACTCTTCTAAGAGGTCTTTGCTTTCCTTTTCACTAACTAATTTTGATTGTATTTTTGTGGTGACAAAACAATGCTTTTAAAATGATCTGACAGAAATGAGCTGAATTTGACTCAAAACGTATGTACATTTTCTCAAATACATGTTGGCACTTTCTTTCAGTTCTTTTGATCAGCGTGCATGTTTTTATGATCACACTTTTCTCTCAGCGGTTGCCATTCTAATCATTGCCCAACCGAGAATGTGAATGTGTACTACACAAACAAGGGCCTGGATTTGGAGTCAACAGACTCTAGATTAATTTCTGTCATTAATTAAACTGGATGACCTAAATAAAAATCACTTTATTTATGCCTAAATGTGCTCATCAGTGAATTGATAGGGTTGGCCTAAATGATAATTTAAGCTTTCCGCCAGGTCCAAGTTTCTGGGATTCATTGATGTTAGTTTCCTTTTCTAATCATAGCAATAATTAGCCTGTGTAGAGTGTTTTTTATACATCATCTCACTTGGACCTTATAGCCACTCTAACAGGTAGACAAAATGAATAAAAGATCCCCACCAGCTTATAGCTTGAAGAGAAAAAGAATTAGAAAATTCGTGAATTACCCTTTTGAATTACCCACTCCAATTTCAAAAATTAAAGGTTGGTTTATGGAAGTCATTCTTTCTGCCTCCATCACAGGTGTTAGCATCTGAATGTGTTGACTGAGCTTGGCATCCTGGTGTGAAATGATGGTTATGCAGCTAGTTGTTAAGCACGTGTGTTTGCATGTAAACATAAATATGTACATAAACACAGTGGGAGGTAACGGGGTGTAGTCAAGCAAGAGGATGAACAGGGGAAAGAACAGAATTATCATTAACCTAGGAAAGGAAGGAAGCAACAAAGGAAAGACGCCCAACATTCCTTAACTGCCCAATGTGTGCAGTTCATGTTATCTTAATTAATCTTCTCATCAATCCTACATGAAGTACATATTAACTTTCCCATTCTACAGATGCAACTCCTCAACTCAGAGCAGTTAATTGGAAGGCAATTTCTCATAGTTTACAGATCCTAGTGTGTCTTTCCATTCCATTCTTAAAGTGATTCATTCATCCATTCATTCAACAAATTTTTATTGAACACATAGTATATGGCTCTGTGGTAGGCAATGAACAAGATCCCACACCAAAACATGGTCTGCCCTCCAGTGTTTATAAATTCAATCTTCCTGAAATCTGTGACTGCTATGGAGGTGAGAGGTGGAGAGGGATCAGAGGTCAGGAAAGAGATGGGTCAGAGGAACGCTGGTAAATGTTTCACAACAGGCTGTCAGAGGTGGAGACGGAGCCCTGATTTGTGGCACTTGACAACTTCTGTGTCTAAATACTCCCAACATAGCCAATTTCAACAACCTCTGTGACATCACTGATGTAAGAAACAGAGACGTACAGCTTCCTTCTCCAGATGAGCCGGTTCCAGCAAACAGTTGGGTGAGATAGAAATAAAACCAGAGAAAGGCCTTTTGGATTACTGAGATGAAGAAACTTGACTCTCCCCCCACACACAATAATATCAAACATTTGTAGAGGGCTTTACAATTAACACGTATTTTTTCTATACATTGATTTATTGTTATCCTTATAAGATCTCTATGATATTGTAAGGCATTTTGGGGATGGGGTAACTAAGTTTCAATGATGATAAATATCTCCTCCAACATACTTCATTTTTGTAAGTGGCGAAACCAAAGATCAAAGACTATGCCCTTTGCTATACCACGCTGGCTCAGAAAACCAAGATTGGTTACAAGTGCCTACTTTATAGCTGGAGCATAATAATGAGATTAGCACTATATTCTTCCTCCTGTGTTTGTTATTTGTCATCTGCAGTCAATAAATACCCTCCTAAGACCAATGAATGTCTTTGATTATATGCTGGGGTACAAGAATATGAAAGAGGCCCAAACATTACAGGACAAACCCAGCAGTGGTACCCACTGGAGACTTAACTGTATGAGTCAATATCATCACCCTCATATTCCAAAGCCAGCACTCACCTTTACGCACCTGATGATTTTCCTTAGAGAAAAATCAGCACCCCACAGCCATTAAAAATGATGCCTCTAAAGCAACTTAGTTAAGTATGGAAGCCAACGAGCCATCGACTCCTCATGCACTCGAAGCAGATTGATGACAGTTACATTGCTCATTGTTAAAAAGAAGCATTTTATGAAATTCACATATCTGTACAAGTTTTAATCAGGTCTTGTTGACTGTCTTATTTGAGTAGGACAAAGTTTGGATGAACACAAAAAGCAAGTAGCGTGATACTTCATGTCACTGGTGAGGAAAAAGGTGCATCGTTCTTAGGTCACATAACATAAAAAGGCATCACTAGGTATAATCGATCAATTAAAGATAGTCAACATCTCCTAGATACTCACTGCGTGCTAAGCACTCCATGAGAAAATTCTCCCTCAAGAAAATGTCCAGAAAACTCAGTGGCACGCCAGGCTTTTAGGGTCTGGGTAGCTACCAAAAGGAAAGTGTATTGTTCTGATAGAGGCCACATTCTAGTTCTGCCACTTACCGCTATGTGACCCTGTAGAAACCACTTCAAATTCCTTGGCCTTGTGCTTCTCATCCAGTATATCTACTTTGACGATATTTAATATATATCTGGCACATAGCAGCAATTTAATTGATGGCAATCTTATCATTTTTACTCAAGCATTGTTTTGGGAGCAAGGGGCACATTGATGGACCTTTATCAGATTGGAACTAAGGATGAAAAGCTTAAGTTTGTCCAGGGACTTTCAATAAAGTTCTGTTCTTTTGTCTTAACTGGAACTGTATTTTTGCAGTCATCCTGCTTAGGCCAATGCACGAGCCATGCACTGAGAGCTAGGCTAGAAAAACCTGTGGCTCAGGTACCCTAACTTTGCACATCTGAAAATATGCAAGAAAGACATAGTATAGTGAGTTGTTTGACATGAAAGAAAGATGAGCTCAAATAATTTCTCTTTTGCAAGAGAAACTTGAGATAATCTTCACAGTAAAAAAATTTTGTTAAGAACATCTCTACATAATTAAAACAAAAAATGTACATGCTGGTGAGTGTGAGGGTCCAGAAAATGACTCCTGGTGACACCGGTGGAGACCAAGTGGTTAGTAACCTACAGAAACAAACCTCAGGCTTATCCGCACATGACACAGGGCCAGATGCAGCCACAGAGAAGCATCTCTGGTGAGCCCCCAGTCACTGAGGTCACCACCACAGGTGATATTTTAAGTCATGAAGGAGAAGTTTGTTAAAACAGTGTGAGTTCCTGGAACGCGGGAGTCATATTTTCAATTTGATAATAATTGTCTCCAAGGAGCATTTACTAGTTGCCACACGCTTAATAAGATTTCTGTACTCGTTATTTCAAAGCTTACACACAGGAGGTCTCTCAGGTATTATTATTATGATTTGCATTCTATAGATGAGGAAACCAAGGCCTGAGTTCGTATGCCCAGGAGAGCTGGGGCGAGAACGCAAGTCTGTCTGGCTTCTCACTTTGAACCCTGCTCAGCTTTCCAGCCCTCTCCGCATGCTCCACAGCACTGGTGCAGGAGGACACACAGGATTGGATTGGGTGGAAATAAATAAAATGTCAAAGCTTTGTTTGTTGCCAGAATCCAACTAGATTCGCTGCAGGAAGAGCTTCCAAAGCATTTCATGTCTTTGATCCAAGTATTTTAGAACTGAAGAATAATTTTTCTCTTTCATTCAATCATTCACTGATAAATTCAAAACCTATGTATTTGGTGCCTACTGTGTGCCAGATTGGCTCAGGCATCTGGAGATAAGAGTGGTAAATGAGACTGCAAGGACCCTGTTCTTATGTGGTTTAATTCCAGCAAGCATGACAGCAGGTGGTGCTGAGTGCTACAAGAAAAATAACAGAGTTATGAAATAAAGAATTATTTGGGGAAGTGTTTTAGATATTCAAGGACAGTCTCTTTGAGGTGAGACCAAGAAAAAAAATCAAGAGAGAAACGGGCTTGAGGAGGGAAAGCTTTCCAAATGGAGAAAATAGCATGTGCAAAGGTCCTGAGGCAGAAACAAGCTGGGTGTGACCAAAGACTGGATAAAGGGCCAAGTGCCTGGGATGTCTCAGGAATAATGTGATATATAGAGAATCAGAGAGGAAGAAGGAACCAAATCAGGTCAAGACTCCAGAGTTTATTCTGAATGTACTGAAAAACCTTTGAAAGATTTTAAGCAAGAGAGTGACAAGATCTGGCTAAGCTATTAACAGAAATGTGATCCCATAATGAGAGAACATAGATTTAAATAAATAATCAACTAACTAAATAAATGAAACCGAGAACTCAGCTCTGGGGGGTCCATCAAAATGTAGAGATTAGCAGAGGAAATGATACCAGGAAAAAAGAAAAAGAAAAAAAAAAAAAGAAAACAAAACCGTTGGGAAGTATTGGACAATAACGAAAGGACACCCAAAGTGGAGCCACAAGTGACTGTCTAGGAGAGGAAACTGGAGAAGGTTAGAAATAATCAGCCTTGGATATGGACAGGCACACTCAGTAAAAGCATGTTCTGGAATGGGCAGTTTGGAGTGCATTTCATCAAAAAGAAGGAGGAAATCAGTAAATTCAATGTTCATGGAAGTTCTATAACATAGGAGGCGATAAAAATTATACTGAAAAGCAATTTTATCACTTTTTTGGCCCCTTTTTAATTGGTCATCTGAACTTTAGTTGGTCTTATGGCTTATTTCAGTCCCTGTATAAATAAACTGCAATTTTTTTTGCATCTTTCTCATTGTTAGGCATCATCTTTTTGCACAGTGGGGAAGACAGGAACCACTGTTGTTAATTAGATCTCCGGCATTCCTAAACAAGTCTTTCCCTTCATCTACATATTTTGTCTGCACAGAGACCGTCCTGAGAAAATGCAGAGAGACTGTGCAAATGATATTCATGTCGTCCAGAAGGTGGGCCATGAGACGTGCAGTTGTGCACAGAAAGACAGAGCGTCACATCTCCATGAAGTTTCATCAGCAAGGGCCCCGTGTGGGGGTGATTCGGATTTAGGTTGCCTCTTGGATGCCTCCACCACCATGTCAGGGGAAGGGGACGCAGTGCTAATGGGGTGAGGGTGGAGGTGGGGGAGGGGGTTCTTAGATGACAGGTTGCTGAATCCGGAACCCTGACACTTGTGAAGTACTCTGTCAGGAACATTAAGTATCCAAAAGTGATAAAGCTTCAATTTGCTAGTCCATTAGACTAATTACTGCAATAATTAAGTAACTACTTGATTAGAACTAATGGGTACCTAATTATCCAGGAGAAAAGTATCAGGTGGCAATTATCAGGTGGCAATTAATAGACTGGAGTTAATGTCTTAGCACTGTCTTTGTATGAATTCATAAGCAAGGTAAAGAAAACAAACAATAACTTATTAATATTTATCGGTGCCACAGTGTTTTTCAGCTTGTTTCATTTACACAGAACCAATTAGTGGAAAGACCGTTAGAGTTGCAGGAAATAAAGGGAGTGAGCGGAGTTAGCTTTTTAAAGGTACAGGATCTCATTAGCAATAACGACCAACATTTAACCGGAATCAACCTGTGATTTTAGCTTTGTTGCCGTGCATCTATTGAAAGGAAATCACAGGGGTGAAAAATCAACAGTCATGATAAAATCTGTGGGAAATTGGCTAATATATTGAAGTCAAGGGCCTTATTAAAGATTTTTCTCGGTCCACTGGAAACCTCTCATCTATGTCTCCCACTGGTATTTTTAAATGGCTGAGGAGAGAGATGGATGGGAAGAAATTTGACTTATTAGAAAAGAAACTTTCTTATGAGCACATATCACACAGAAGCCTTGGATATCTCACAGTACGAAAGGTTATTTCTCTAGGCCAGTTATTGTTAAGCAATCACTAATACCTGCTGCTAATACCAGAAAATATATGTTATCAAAATGAGATGTTAGAACAAGACTTCCACCCATGGTCACGTTGTTCTATGGTGATAGCCCTGCCTTGTACAAAACAACTTCGCCGGAAAGCACCGAGCGGGGTTTGAAATGCATCACTCAAGTTGAGTGGAGAAAACAGGTCAGCTATTTATTTATTTATTCTTTAATTCAGGAAAACACATGCTACGAGGTTGTAAGGCTTCTGGGCAAACATAAGAACACGAGCTGAAATGTAGAGTCAGGAGAGTGAAAAACTGCTTTCCTGCTGAACATTCTGAATCCAACATTTCAGCCTCATAATGAAAATAACAGCTGCATGTTTATAATTTCTCTTGCTTAGTTCAATAAAGTCTTTTTCAAGACAACTATTCTTAAAAATTGAGGAGAGGTTTGGACTTGTGTTAAATTTATTAACATTTTAAAAGTCATGTAATTAACCTGGCAGTAGAGGAAAACCCCATCTACTATTATTTTATTTCCTTGACCAGTATAAATAATTGAAGTGGCTTTTAATCATATTTTAGGGGGAAAAAACCCAATCACCTTATATTAGAATACGTACAATGACAAATGGAGATAAATCTAAAATTTATAGAAAGAGAGCATTTGCATAAACTGCAGAATCCAAACATATAGAGCATTAAGAGTAACAATTGCTGCAAAGGGCATGACAAATTCAACTTTGGTTTTATGATAGCAGCCGCGACTCCTAACATGATTAAGATAATACATCACGCGGCCCTCTCTTATTAAAGGCGTAATTGTTGTGAGAACCGGAAGTGGCATTAACGCTAATCTAGTTTTATATATGTACAAATATGAAGAGAAGTGAACTTAGAGACGCTTGCTTTTGGAGATCCATAGGCATTTTATTAATGTTTGAATAATAACCGCCTAGAGGGCCTGTTATAAATTAAAGGGACGGATTGAGATATAAATTTTTATGAGGGCTAGTTATACATTTCCATTATGTGTTTAAAAATGAAGGAACTAACGTGAGCACTGCAGCACTCACATTTATTTGAGGTGATTTGGACGGGAGGTACCGCGGATGAGAGCTGTTGCGTGGCGGCAGGAAGGAAGACGCATTTGTCCCTTGGAACAGATACGTCATATGTCGTGCATGAACTCTGTTCTGCCAGAGACGCTCCTCCGCTGCCGATCTGCGTGATTCTCTCTATGACAATGGCGAGCGATGATACAGCCTGAGCTTCAGGCCACTTAAAGGGTTTCCTATGGTTCAATCCTGGAAGACTTGGCTGTTATCTCTCTGCTAACATCATAACAGAAGTCGGTGATTTCTGGAAAATTCTGATCCTTCTCCTTGCTCCCGAGGTACCGTCCAGGGCTTTTACAAGTGGCCCAAATGCTTCTGGGGAAGCAGATACCACTGAACGTGATCATCCTTCTTTCTTCACATCTTCTGGTCAGTTCTTCCAACACTGTCCTCAGTTTTATAGATCTAATAGGTCTGTGAATTTCCTTTGCTTGTGAATCATAATCCCGGTGGATTCAGGAAGACCCTGGCAAACATGGTCATGTGCCTACCTGTTCACACATGCACATACACACATACATATACATACATGTACACGCACATATAACGTGCAAACATGCACCTAGACTTATGGACCTAACCTAAACTCTAAGAATATAAATGTATATTGGAAAGTACCATGTTCCCTGTCACCTGTAGCGCCACACAGATTTGAAGTCGAGAAAGTCCAAGGTTACATCCCCCCAGAAGGGCTCACAAGATGGTGACTTGTGCAAACTGTTTTACTGGTAACTCTGTTTTCACCTGTGTATAATGAAAAGCTTATAAGGCTATTGGGAAGATTGAATGGCACTTAATTCAAGGGGCCTGGTACATAATAAAATCTTAACAGACGTGCATTAGTTTGTTAAGAAGTTGTTGTAACAAAGTAGCAGACTAGGTGGCTTGAACAGCAGAGATGCATTGTCTCACAGTTCTGGGGGCCAGAAGTCTGAGGTCAAGGTATCTCTAGGGTTCGTGCCTTTTGAAGACTCCAAGGGAAGGGTGTGTTCCAGCTCTCTCTCCTTGGCTTGCAGATGGCCATCTTTTCTCTGTCTCCATATCAACTTTCTGAACATATCTCTGGCTTCTAATGTCCTCTTCTTACAAGGACACCGGTCATATTGGATTAAAGCCCACTCTACTGATCTTATTTTAACTTGATTATCTCTGCAAAGCCCTCTCTCCAAATAGGGTCCCATTCTGAGGTACAGGGGGTTAGGACTTCAACATATAAATTTGGGGGAGGGGTCACAATTTAACTCATATCAAAATGTTTGATGAATAACGAAAAGAATATAATCATTAATCTTGTGATAATAAAAAGTATGCTTTGAAACGTATAGTTTGTTCTAAAATTATCATACCCTTTACTCCAGCCCAATTTAGCAACCTGGATCAGATGCTCAAACTTTCCATATTTTTTATGGTCCCCTTGCTCTGGAAAAATGACAAGAATATTTGTGAATTTTTTTTTTCTTATTGCAAATTGGCAAGAACCACAAACTCAGGTGTGCTAGGTGATTGAGTGCCAATGCATCCAGGTGGTGGGCAATCAGTACCCTCCACCAGCACTTGCTTCCAGCAAATCTGTGGGGGTCCCCTTGTGAAAACGAGCATTGCTTAAATGATTACAACAATGACCAAAGAGAAGAAGCGTATGGAAGAAAATCAGAGGTCTTGTTGTGCTGGTTTTAAGATAGACTGTACTATTCAAATACCTCTTTTCAAAGCCCAGAAAACTCCCTGATGGTAGGGTTATTTGAGTTTAAATTCCAGAGCATCAGCTCTTCACCATCATTTACCAATTATTTACCAATTTCAGCAATGATGTGAAAAGCTATATAAATGTCTTCCTTTCCCACACTTGCGAAATACTGTCTGGTGAAGGCGTCAGAGGCAGGGGAGTGTCCTCTTAGTCTGCATTTCCTGTCCCTTCCCAGTTGGTTAAAAAAGACTCCCAGGCACTCATTTATTCACATCAGTTTCTTCATTTGTAAATGGTCATTGTGAAGAAACACTATATGATGTCCCTCACATACAGTTGCACTTGCAATTATTATTATCTTAACGTGGTTTTCTATTTTTGTTAAGATGGGGTCTCACTACATTGCCCAGGCTGGTCTTGAATTCCTGGCCTCAAGTGATCTTCCTGTTTCAGCTCCCAAAGTGCTGGGATTATAGGCATGAGCCACTGCACCCAGCAGCATTGTTTTCATATTTAGAGCTGAGGAGGAGCTGGGCCCCAAAGTCCTCAAATAATGTTGTTTCATTCAACATGATTTTATTATGGCATTGATGAGGAAAAAAAAAAAAAACATAAATTCCTTTCCGGGGCTATTGTCCGTGTGGAGTTTGCACATTCTCCCCAGGTCTGCATGGGTTCTCTCGAGGTGCTCCAGTCTTCTCCCACATCCCAAAGCTGTGCACATTAGGTTCATTCATTAGCGTGTCTACATGGTCCTAGTGTGGGAGAAAGTGCGTGTGAATGTGAGTGTGCCCTGAGATGAGATGGTGTCTTGTCCAGGGCTGGTTCCTACCTTGTCCCTTGAGTTTCTGAGAGAGTCTCCAGTCACCTAAGTCCCTAAACTGGAATGATCAGGTAAATAATAATCTGACTTGTTTTATTAATCATTCTTAAATGTATATACAGCTCAAACTTATTTCAATCTTTATTTAGAAGTTTGGTGATTTTTTTTTTTTTGAGATAAGGTTTTGCTGTCACCCAGGCTGGAGTTCAGTGGCCTGATCATAGATTGCTGCGACCTGGGACTCTAGTCTCAAGCAATCCTTCCACCTTGGCTTCCCAAAGTGCTCGGATTACAGGCCTAGTGATGTTTTTGTGACCAGAAATGTGCCTTAGGCACTTACCTCTTGTTTATATCAATTAACCTAGGGTAAAACTGGGTTAGGTATACGTCTTTTCACTTAAAGTCTCAGTTTCCAAGAATTTATCAACAGTGTTAAGTGAGGAATTACTGTAACTGATGCCCCTTGAATCTGCCTTTTTATTTTATCTCAAACTTTGCATTGTAAGTCAGAGGCAAGCTGAGAGGTGGCAACCATGAATAAGCCGTAAAAGAGAATGATTGTTGGAAGCCACAGAACTGTGCCTTTGAAAGCACCAGGGATGGTGTTTCCTGGGGAGTGGCCTGAGAGAAGGGCAGTCAGTGGGTGTCCCTGTAGCTCTGCCAAGCCCTGCGCCTGTAGTTCTCCTGCAGGAGGTGCTGATCTCAAAGAGGAAACCAGGTCCTGGGAGGATTCACGGTGCAGCATCAGAACAAGGAGACGGAGGAGGTGCTGCCTGGCAGAGGCCACCACTTCCAAAGGATCAGTGATGAGTCACCCTCCCTTGCTGACGTGGTTGTGCCACGTGATGACCAGCGGTGGGGGGAAGTCAGTTGTGGGCGGTGGGTGAGGACTGGACTATCCAATGGCTATAGATCAGGAGCAGCACCCATTTCCTGGCCATCTGACACAGACTGCTTCAGGATGGTCTCATAAAAACCAAGGGCTTTTACCCACAGATAGGAGAGGAAGGACCAGAGTATTTTATCTGCCAAATTTGTGTGTAGAAATGATGGGAAGATGGGACTTTGAATAGGATGACTGAGCATGATGGTAATTCAGTGCCTTTAACCTAAATGGTGGTTACCGGAATTTGCGTGACTATATCTGTGTGTGTGTGCGCGTATCGTACAAATATACATATCCATACACGCACATTCATATTTGAGCTTGTGCTGTTATCTCTAGCAGTATTGAGTTTTATCTTTCCCGGTCTGGAAGTAATGCTACAAGAAGTCTTGTCACTTCTTCATCTCCTCATATTTCTGAGCTTTTCTAGATGTCAAAGGGGCACAAATGAAATGTAATATGATGAGAAAAAAATGATACAATGTTCAGAATTTTTTTTTAAGTGTTTGATTTCACTTTGGCTCAGGTGAAAGTTCAGTTTGATTCTTGTTGTGGTCGCACCATTTGCCCATCCCCCCTGAGCATCTCAGCTCCCCGAGTCCCTGTGTCATTCAGTTTGTGTTCACTTCCATCTTCCTCATTCCTACATAATGCAGTCGTGTTATGAAGTGGCCTGGACCCGGCCCAGCATTCAAAACATGACCTGCCTCATACCTTGTACTCTGGAAGAACAAATCCAGTTGGTTCTCTCTTGTTCAATACTTACAAACCCATTGCTCAAAGTTTGAACTTTGTTACTTTGTTCTTGCTGCAGCAGAGACCGAAGCTGATTTTTAAAAACTGGATTGCTTTAACCCCACTGACACTTCTCCTCCCTTTTCAGCTCAGTTACCCATTATTTTAATCATCAACCTAAGGAGATGAAGGGACTTCATAGCGAGGTTAAGGAAGAGGTTAGAACAAAAATGGATATGAAATAAAAAGTTAATTTCATTACGGTTTTCCATATTTTCAATGAATAGTTGAAAATTTTATAGAAAAATAACACTACTATTAGACAAAAAAATGATGCTTAAAAAATACCCCAAATTCAGGAATCAGGCTTCTTTTTATCTATAAAAATAATTCAAAGGAAGAAATTTTTCTAACATGTTTTCCAGTCATGGTGATATCGATGTGTGTCCAAACTCTCTCCCACTCATCTTTGCAAAGGAGACCGTGACCTGATGTGTAGCTAAAATAAGAATACACCTGTAACCCTTTGCAGAATTTCTAGAGCCTTAACTTCATTGATCCTCTCCAATTAACCGGCCCAACACAGAATCCCATACGGAAAAGAGGTAAAGAATAAAATGCTCATTGTTGTCATTCGGTTTTTTAAAAATTCTGTTGTTAAATCAGTGAGTTTAGTCCACCAGCATCACTTCCCACTTCCCACGCTTGCACTAAATTTACCAACCGGAAGTGAATGGAGCCCTGGGGGAAAGAAGCAAGCTCACTGTTTCTTAGATGCCTCCACGGAAGCTCAATAGCATCTTTCCCCCGAATAGGTCGTTTAATCCCCTTGTACCACAGTCTCCTCTCTTGGAAGACCAAGGTCATCATGCCAGCATATGTCAAAGGGTTCTTGGGACAAACTATCTGGTTAGCCGTTACAAAGCATTTTACACATATGAAGTGCTTCATGCAGTCTAAATAATCCTTGAGAGCATAAAATTTTATACAGTTCTCAAGCATTATCATCACAGCCTTTCTATTTCTCTGGGCATTTATCTTTTCTTCCGTTTCTGCCTCTTCCTTTCACATTATTACATAGAGAAATACAGCTCTTCTTCTTTCTTCATGACTAAGGGTTTGATCTCTCAAACACTTTCAAAAGAAAAGCAAAGCTCTTAGAAAGATTACTCGTGGATTCAAGTGCAGGGGCTTTCAGCTAGAGAATTGGCACCAACATGTGAATCTAGCCATGCAAATGGCTTCTAGAGAAATAGGGTATTGGAGTGAGAAGTTAGATATTTAAAAGATCCAAAAAAATGTTTTACGAAATAAAAACATCTGACCGGGAGAGACTTGATATTAGCATACATGGTCAATGTATAAATACCAGTCTTTGTTGAGAACTTATTATATGCTAGGTACAAAACATATTATTTTTATTCTTGGCAGCAATAACAGAGACTCTGAATCTTCATTTGATAGATGAAGGACCTCCCCAAATTTTCACAGTAAAGAGAGGAAAATGCCAAACTTTCTGAATTCTAAAGTTGTGCTCTGTTTCCCATGGCATACCACCTTTCCATTATCCACTGACTACTCAGTAATACAGACTAACTAGCATGATGCAAATTACGTTCAGAGTGATCAGGTTTCTACTTTGTACTGTGGGGGCATGTGTCATCTCCTTGACTTGTTAGATCCCTCCTCAGATAGCCGTCCAATGCATAAAAACATAGAGAGTTCAAAGTAGATATTGTTACTTACAGCTTTTGAAGAGTATGACCCCCTAGGTCTCCTCAATGTTGAATATTGGCTCTTTGAAATATCTTTTAGAAGATGACCAACAAGAGGCGACTCCAAATGGGGACATAGGATTGAGGAATTGACCTGACATAGCTCTTCTTATTGTGATAATTACAGACAAGAATAGAAATAATTTTACTAAATAGGACTATAACATTTCATAGCTGGTGTAAGTTTGGCTGAAGGCCCTCATATGACTGTTAAGCTAAAAGAGATGTTTATCTGGAGATATTAAGATTTTTAAAGGCATTGTAAACCTTTCTACCTGTTACAACTAATGTGAAATCATTGCATGGGAAAAAGAATTGTTGAGCCATTAGAATGGAAAAAACTATTTAAAAATTTCAGTTTAAAATTACATAATCAGAAAGAGTACATGTGCATATAAATGTAATGGAGAAGCTAAAGAATAATCACTGTAATTCAAATACTTTGGTTATTCCAACATATTTAACTTTACACTAAAATTCAGTTATTTGAAGAAAATTATATATATATTTATATATATGTAACCCAACTAAAGCCTCCATTGTTATCTTTGTGTTAAACAAATCTCATATACAGTATCTAGAATAATTTTCATGTCACTAGAGGAACTTATTTACTAGTAAAGATATTTCTTTCATTTTTTAAAGCACCAAATAAGCTTTCAAAATTTCTCCTATTTCTTTAACTATAAGTAAATATCACCAATGATCCTATGACGTGGTAGCTGATCCTAGATGCCTGCTATGGAAATCCAAGGTTTTCAATCTCTTATGGTCTCTAATGACATTAATCAAGGCAGCACAACTTACTTAAAAGGAACAGATGATTAATCTTGACAGTAGTAATGTAAACGAACTCTAATTCATGAATTGGCGATTACCACCCCCCTATACCCCTCATCCCTGCACACACAAACACACAATCCACCACTGGGACATTAGCTCTTTGTTTGAGATTTACCCTGTGCCACACAGATATTATAAGAACAAAAGAGAGTTCTTTATCTTTAAAAATATCCATTCAGTTCAGCTTACAGAACAGGGGAAAAATTGCTATATTTATCAAGGTTGATTCTGTTTTCCAAGTCTCTAATTCGAAACTGAAGAATGCAAGACTACATACATCAGGTGTTTCTAGCAAAATAGCAGCAGCAGCAGCAAATCATAGACATTTGTCATTCCTTAGAGCTGTCTGACAGTTCTGACAATTCATTAGGCTGAGCTGAAAAGAGGTTTAGAAAGCAAAGAAGGGATCGCAGGTAGGAGAGTTTCTTTTGCATGATCCAGTAATGGCTGATTTGTATCATTTTGGGTGATGGATACACTGCTCAGATTAAACTCAGCAGGGCTTTCTCCCCTCTCTTTTTCCTTGACTTCCCCCCACTCCCAGCTTCCTTCCTCTAGTAGCCCCCAGGACACTGAGTATGGGCTATTCCTCCAGTAGTATTTCATCCTCAAAGGTACGTTAACATGTATATCAAGGAAATGCTCTCTTCCAAAAGAAGTTGCTTGAAAGGCACAGGGAATCAGGGAGAGATTACAAAACCATGCTGTGCTTCCTAATTTCTACCAGCCATGTGAATTTTCCTCTCCCTCAGCCTGTGCCCATACAGATATCTGTGGGTCCAGCATCCTGGTCACTGATATGTGAGCTCAAACAGCAGCCGATCCAGCCTCAGCACACCATGATGGAGACATGATCCTTCATCTGTGGGTATGAAGGGTTCTTGGCCACCAGTTGTGTGCTCATTCCTTGGGATGCAACTGGCAATTCATTCTTGGTATTGTCTTTTTTGTAACCTCTTGCACACCCAGGTTAGGAAACCTCTCATTTTTAATTTGGACAAACAGCAATTGCACTGAATATCACATGTAAAGGCTCATTCTCTCTATTTAAGACGTGCATCACAATATGTCACAAAATATTCCTGGACCTTAGTTACTGATGGCTGCAATGTGGATTACCCAACTTAAGAAAGTGAATTTAATTAAACAAAATTGGTACTTAATAAGGTCAATTCTGTGTGTATTGCTTTGGGAGAGATAAAGTAGAGATATCAGGTGTACCTTTAAAGTTTACACTTACGCCAAGATTTAAGCCAATCAAAATTTAAAAACCCTCCTAACTACACATTGGACTACATTCCCTCACTTAGTTGCTTACTTTTCAAACATTTCTTGATCACCTTCTAAGCACCTAAGAATTTTCCAGGAACTGGAGATTATCCTAGTGAGAAAGAGAGTCACAACAACATGGAGACAGTCCATCAATAAGCAAAACTCATAATTGAAGTTGTACATTGTGATTAGTGTGATCGAAGTAATCAAACAGTAGAAAATAAATGTAAAAATGAGGGATTACTGGGTTAGGTAGGGTCAGAAGAGGAGTCTCTCTGAAGAACTAACGTTTAAAATGAGAGTCAGAGTGCATACCATGACACCCACCAGGGAGTTAATTTCCAATCCCCGTGTTTTCTGGGGTGGTGAGGGGTGGGGAAAGGAAAATGTAGCTTGAATGAGGTGAGCGAAAAGCCTGGAGAAGCTCTCTGACTACAGGGACAAGGCTTTGTTCACAGCTCCATCCTCCATGCCTAGAAACGTGCATGGCACATGGTACATCCTCAATGAAGATTTACCACTAATAGAATACATGAAGCCCAGAGTGGTGCAAGATACAGTGTGAGAAGTAAACTGGAGTCAGATCACTCAGGGCATTGCGGGTAGGAAGAGTTATAATAGATTTCTGTTTTGTTCTAAATAGAAAAGGCTTTAAGCAGAGGAGTGACACAATTTAACTTAAATTTTTAAAAGACCCACTGGCTTACAGGGCAGACCTTGTTTGAGTGCCCTGCCAGCCATTGTGAGCGCTGGCTGTGAAGGGCTCACAGTTGCCCCTTCTCCACAAAATTTCCTCAGTGACTCCAGGGAAGTCATGCAACCCTTCTGGGAGTACCCCACACACAATTAATGAATAATGACAGACGCTAAAGCCCAGCTCCCTTGCCTTAAGGGGTACGAATCTGCAGTGGGATTTGTGCTCCAGAGATTCCAGAGGATTAGACCAAGGCAAGACTTTACCTACAATTAAATTCTTGCTTTGTTCTTTGCCTTTCCTCATTCTGCTTTACTCCTTTCAGTTCTTTTTCTCACGAATCCTGTAGCTTTTGTTTATTTGTTTGTCTAAAGAGCATTCCTTCCATCAACCATATGCATCCAAATCACTACCGTAGGCGCTGCATCTGGGGAGCCTGCCCTGAGACAAGTCTCAATCACAGGGAAAAGAGTGGTCACAAGAACACTGTCTCTAAGGCACAGTTCAGAGACAAGCAAGAATTCGAGAAGGTGCTCGTGGACTTCAAGACAAAAAAAAAAAACAAACTATCATCATAGGCTAAGCTTAATCCAGGATGAGTTTTATGACTGAAAATAAAATAAGGACTTTGACTTCTAACAACAATAAGCAACTATAATTTTTTAAAAATAAATTTTGTCATTCTTTCACCACAACTAATTATTTGGGAAAAAGAAAGAGAAAGAGAGAGCAAGAGAGAGAGAGAGAGAGAGAGAGAGAAGAGGGAGGTGAGTGTGTATGTGTCTAGGTTTGGAGGATGGAATCGGACAAATAATATGGTATCTGTGTGGTCTAGGTGGCAGGAAAATCCTCTTTAAAGAAGAATTTCCCAAGCCTACCTTTGGAAACAATTCTTATGAGCATTTGCCTTCACTCTGAAAAGAAATAGAAGGAAATAAATTCTCACCAAACAACCAAGAACATGTCCATTAAAGTCAGTGTACTTTGAGAAAATATGGTAAGACTGAGTAGGATACCAACTACATGAACATGTCATCTTGTTACCACTTAACCGAAGTCATTCTGTCATGAATAACAGTCCATCAGATATTCTGCCGCTCAGTGTGTCATGACATTACATGTAATGAGAGGTCTTGTAAAACCTAAGGGAAAATCTACTAATTTTTTAGGACTTTATTTTTTGCTTCTTGAATTACCTTGGTACTAGTGTAAATGTGTGCAATTTTGTTAAATCTTTGAAAAACAGTAAACTCAGAACTTAAAATACTGATATATATTTGCCTAAGACATATTTTATTTTTTAAATGCAAAGAATTCAATTCATATTATTACCCTTTTTATCCTCACTTACATGTTATCACCCATTCCATCAGATATTTGTTCCTTGGGAAATTTAAAAAACAAAAATATCATGGTACATAAATTTTATTAGCTGAGAGAAAGTCAGTGAAAACTGAAAATGAAGCGGTCCTTAATTTAAAAGTGGAAGATTTGACAGTTTCTGCTTCCAGCTATGAGGGTATAGCTTGAGGCAGACCATCATCCCCATTTAGAACAACTAATATATATAAAATTCCAAAAATATTCTGTTTCAAGGAATCAGAGCACTTCCAAGGAAGCTAGTACTTGAAGAAGCAAGATTTTGGAGAAATGCGAAACTCATTATCATGAGCCCAGTGTTGTTGTACATTCCAGTTTTGATTCAGGGTATTTGTTAGCTTGTAAACTACCAAAAGAAGCAGCTGAGAAAGCAGGTAGCAGGCTACTGCTAACAGGCAACCAGCAGAGTTTGCAACAGTCTAATGAAGCTGAAGACAAAAAGTCAGGTTTAGTCTTGCCAATGCAGCCAGGACTTAGGGTTTATGATTTCAGAAGAAAGAAAGACACAGGGAAGTGAGTTTAATATTCTGCATCAGTTTTCCCCATGAAGAATTTGCTAATGTTAAAGTTGCACAAGCCAAGATGCCAAGAAGCCGGGTAAAAAGTGGCTAAAAAGCTCAACAGAACTTTCATAATACTGAGGAGACAGAGATTGAAGTCCAAGGCCCACAAAGGACAAAACGCTCAGAAAAAAAATAACTTCAAGCTCTGAGCCAGAACATCTGAAAGCTATGCTCAAGCTGTAGAAAAAACCAGAGGGAGACCAAGTCTTAACACATCTTAAATGCTCACTCAGATCCATTCAGTCTCTTACTGAAATAAGATCTGCTCCTCTTATAGCTGCCTGTCAGAAAATAGGATGATCCTTACAAGAGAAAGATAAGAGCATCCATAGCTTCTACACTCTTTGTGTACACAAGCCTGTAATTCAATCAATAGTTTTCAGGCATACCAGTAAATAGGACCAAGAACAAAAACTGATGATTGAAAGAGACATGGGTGATCTAGATATTGGGATTATCAACTATAGACTTTAAAATAACTAAAACTAGTACAGTCAATAAGATAGAGAACAAGTTAGATACATTTTCTAGAGAATGAGAATCTATTTAAAAAGTAAATGGAAATTCTGGACCTGCAAAATACAATTTTTCTGAACTTAAGAACTCAATAAATGGGTTTAACAGCATATTGAACACAGGTAAAAATAGAATCACTATTGACATTAGTACAAAATATTCACACTGAGGTGTGGAGAGTGAATGGAATGGAAAATGGGTGTGGGAGCAGAAAGTATAAGAGACATATTAGAGATAGTGAAAAGGCATAATCTACTTGTAATTGAAGTTTCAGAAAGAGAAGAGAGAGCAAATAGGGCAGAGATCATATTTGATCAAATCATTGCCAAGAATTTTCCCAATCTGATGAAAGATATTGAGCCACAAATGTAAGAAGTACAGAGATTGCCAGGCTCTGGAGGATCATGCCCTAGGAATAAAAATCAACCAAAGGTAGACAAAGTCTCAACAAAATTCCAACCCAGTCTCAACCTGACTCCATCTCTGATTTGATTAAGGTGTTCAATCCCCCACCCTCTCTGACTAGAGGAGAAAAATAGTCAACTTTCTTTAGTTAAAAAGTCATGATCTGGGGCCTGTGTGTGTGTGTGTGTGTGTGTGTGTGTGGTGTGTGTGTTTTCCAGGAAAGAATTGAGGCTAAAAAATATCAATGATCTAAGTATTCATCTCAAAAATGTAAATTAAACAATACATTGTACAAAATAAGTAAAAGAGAAAAAGAAACAGAAAGAGTTGAAATTTATAAAAGAAAACAACATCATATAGCCAAATATTGGTTATTTTTGAAGATTAATAAAGTAATAAAGTGCTAGAAAGACTAATTAAGAGCAAGAGAGAGAATGTACAAGTTATTAATATCAGGAAAGAAAAAGTAGAAAACACTACAGACCCTACAGACATAATTAAGATAACAAAAAGAGGATATTATATCCAACTTTACACCAATTAATTTAGGAATTTAGATGAAATATAGAAATTAATAGAAAAATACAACCCTCATAAACTCACACTAAAACAGATAGAAGATCTGAGTAGTTCTATATCTATCTTCAAATTGTAATTAAAAACCTTCCCCCACAGATCCAGGATCAGATGGTTCCCCTCTGTTACTTATACCTCAAGTATAAATAACATTGTCTTACACAATTTCTTAGAGAAAAGGGAACACGTATTAATTTGTTTTATTAGGTCAGCATAATTTTGATACCAAAACATGACAAAAGACATTATAAGAAAGAAAAATTATATATGCATCACCTTCCTAAACAGAGGCACAAAATTCTAAATGAAATATTATCAAATTGAATCCATCTATACAGAAAATATACATTATATATATACACACACACATATATATATATATACCATGTTCATTTCTTTCCAGAAGAGAGCATTGTAAATCTGAAACATAGGATCCATAAAACCTACAGTGAATTTCAAACTTAACAGTGAAATATTGAAAGCTTTTCCCCTGATATTCTGAGATTCCTCAAGGATGCCTGCTATGAATATTTCTAGTCAACATTATTCTGGAGATACTAAACAGTGAGATAAGGTAAGGATAAAAAGTGCAAAGATTTATAATGTGAAAAATAAAACAGTCATTATATGTATAGAAAATAATTATATACACAAAAAACCCACAGTACCCATAAAAAATACAATTGCTAAGTCAATTTACCAATGTCATTAGATACAGAATCAATATATAAAAACCAATTGTAGTTCTATATATTTGCAAAATAATTAAAAATGAAATTTAAAAACTAATGTTTTTATTATAATTCATCAAAAAATCAAATATACAGGAAAAATGCAATAAGGATGTGTGAGACTTCTCAAAAACAAGAAATGAGAGAAATGTAAAAGTTCTAAAAATGGAGTGATATACCAAGCTTAATAGATGGAAGTCTCTATACTATGAAGAAGTTAATTCTTCCCAAGTTGATTTGTATATTCAATGCCATCCCAATTAAAATCATAAAAGATTCTTCAGGAAATTAACATGCTTTTGTCACAAATACATATATAATAATTCAAAAGATTGAGAATAGCAAAGATAATCTTAAAAAACAGAATAAGCTTGGTGTGGTTAAGCTACTAGATATCATAATATTATAAATTTTTGGTAATTAAGAAAATATTTTATTTTTGCAAGCATGAACAAATAGATTAATGGAACAAAACAAAGAATCCAGAAACAAATGGTGAAGGTGACACTTCGGTGTAATGGGAAGCAAGAAGATTTTTTTCAACAAATGGTGTGAGATCAAATGAAAATTCTTATAGGAAAAAAATAAACTTTATCTCCTACCAAATCCAGATGAATTGAAAAATCTAAAAGTGAAAGGTAAAATAATGAAGATTCTAGAAGAAGACATGGTAGAATTTCATAACAACCTTAGAGTAGGCAAATGCTTCTTGAACAGAACATAAAAAGAACTAAATAAAAAGATCACTATGAAAACATCGGCCTGCAACAAACAATTTAATAGAAAAATGGAAAAAAGACTTGAGCAGACATTTTACCAAAGAGAATATCCTCGTAGTAGATAAATATAAGAAAGGATGCATAACTTCTTAGTCATATGATAAGTTTATTAAAACCACATCGAGGTACATTGCACACCCATCAAAATGGCTGAATTAAAAAGATTAACCACACTAAATCTTGGCAAGGATGCAGAATTGGAACTCTTATGCACTGAGAGTATAAATTTGTACAACTATTTTAGCAAACTGTTTAACATGATCTACTAAAACTGAATATATTCATGCCTGTGACCCAGTGATTCAACTTAAGACATGTTCCTAATGTGTATATACTGACGTGTACTAAGAAACATGTACAAGAAGGATTGAAATGGTACTATTTGCAATTGAAATCAAACCAACCAACCCCAGAGTCCATCATGTAATAGATCATGTAAATGAATTGTGGTCTAACTGACCAATGGAATACTATACAGCTATGAGAATGAATAACCACTGAACACAGCAGCATGGATACATTTCACAAATATAATGTTGAGTGAAAGAAACCAGACACAAAGAGCACACATGGTGTGTTCCATGAATGTAAAGCTCAAAGCAGACAAAACTAACTGATGACCATAGACATGAGCCTACGATTGGGAGTTCGCCAGAGACGGACTTCGGTGTTCATTGGTGTAGCAGTTACAAAAGTGTGCTAACTATGAACATTCAACCAATCTTAATTATCTGTCTACTTTCCTCTCTATATTTTTATAATTCAGTAAAAAAAGATTACTTTAAAAAATGAGGGCTTTTAAAAATGGAAACATTTTTAGACTCACATCAGTGTTTTCAGAGCAATCTCTCACAGATGGGGAAACTGTCATGCTCTAGCTATGCAGGATTGTTTCTTTCCCTGTGAAATGTGAAAATTTTAAACAGGGACAAAAAATTCAGTTTTGCCTGAGGCAAATATATGAAAATTCTTGGGACAGAGTCGCAGAGTTGCTGAAAGTAAAGACTATATTTTCTCCATAGGAATCATAATGAATTGCGAGACTTCATTTCTTCTTAAAACTGGCTGAAATTTTAATTTCATTTACTTTATGACAAGACAACACTATGACATCACTACTTACTCCACTGCAAGAGCCGACTGGTTTAAAGAAAAAAAAAAAATACTAGTTTTTATTTTTCTATTTACTTCATCCCCTTCATAAAAACACACACATCTTACCTAGAGCTTCTTTTCCTTGCTTAGAACATAAAAATTTTCCTGTAATTTATTTATAGTTTTTAAATTTTTAAGTGGATGCACATGTATATTTGGAGGGGTAAAGTTTTTGTGAGTTATGCAGCCCCAACTCAGCAAATATTAATCAGTCTCTTTGAAACACGTAGTGTTATGGGATTCTAATAAACTGACGATAAGCTAATTTAATTTCTCCGTCTCAGTCCACATATGTATATAGATAGAAGCAAACATATGCATATTACACACATGCTTCAGTAAAACTGGGCAGTTTATCTTGAATAATTCATTGTTTGTGGAACTGGTAATTGGAATTAAATTTAAGCTCCATCTTTGCAGCACTGAACAGTATTTGAAAATAGAAAACTGAACACATCAATCTGTTGTTTCCTCTCCAGGATGTCATCAGGCATATCCATTGGCAAGCTGCATAAGCAATAGTGTCACAGCATAGGACAACAGAAACGCTGACAGGTACTTCCAGGCACAGCACTGATGAGGTCAAATACCCCTAAACCTGCCTTGTTTGCTGATCTTTTAATCGGATTCCACTTGACTATGGCCATAGCACAAGGCTTTCTGACAGCATGTGACAGCATATGACAGCAAAATATTTTGATTTTTCACCATTTGATGATATTTCAGATCTCTTGGAGCCCTTTGTAAACTAGCGCAGTGTTTTATAGAAAATGGGACAGGCAGTTAATTGCCTTGGATGCTTGCATTGTCTCTTTTGGATTTAAACTGAATCCTAAGTTAGTGAATGAATCTTGTATTTTGAGAGTAACAGGCAGTGTACGCCATCAGCGACCTCTAGGACCTTGCTTAAGAACAGAAAAAAACAACCACGAAGACACAGGCCCAACACTCAAAGTTGTCAGAGGCTCCAAGGAAATGTGAAAGTCTTTTCACCTTTCCAAGCTTCTTCTCAAGAATTGCAGAAGTGACTTCTTGCATTAGGAAAAAACAAAAAACAAAAACAAAAGCAACCCTACGGTGTAATTTATCAACCTTTTATTTAGAGTACGTTTTCAAATTCTTTCTAATCTCTTCATAAACTCTTGGGGGATATAGCTAACAATGATTGGGGGGGGATGGATAGAGAAAAAAATTCACTAGAAAACCATTTTTTTTTTTTTTTTGGGACAGAGTCTCACTCTGTCACCTGGGTTAGAGTGCCGTGGCATCAGCCTAACTCACAGCAACCTCAAACTCGTAGGCTCAAGCAATCCTACTGCCTCAGCCTCCTGAGTAGCTGGGAGTACAGCCATGTGCTACCATGCCCGGCTAATTTTTTTTATATATGTATATATTTTTAGTTGTCCAGCTAATTTCTTTCTATTTTTTTTTTTTAGTAGAGATGGGGTCTCGTGAAAACCATTTTTAATAAGCTCACCATCAACACTTAAGCATTTCAGCCAATCCTTTTCCCATCAGATATTTACAAGATTTGAAACCTAAACAAAACAAAATTATAATTGCATTAAACTTTCATTATCATTGAAATTATTTTCTAATTTAAATTCTATCCTTTTGATGTTGATATTTTTAATTGTTCTGGAATAAAATAGACGTATCCTCTGTGGCTTCCCGCTGAGCTTAGAATAATGTCCAAAGGTCCACCTCTGATGTCTTCTTGTACTTCTCTTCTTGCCCACTGTGGTCCAGCTATAATAGCTTCTTTTGCCTTGAATGCATCAAGCTCCTTGCTGCTGAAGGGCTCTCTTCTATCTTGAAGGCCCCCTCCCAACCTTTATCTTGGCAGAGGTTGCCTCTTTGCATCCACTGTGCCCTCCCTGACCACCCTGATTGATGTTCCTGGCCTGCTTCCTACTACCTGACCAGGCACTCTCATAATACCGTTTCATTTTCTTTCCTTTTTCTTTTTTGAGACAGGGTCTCTCTCTGCTGCCCAGGCTAGAGTTCAGTGGTGCAATCATAGCTCTCTCCAAATCCTCAAACTCCTGGGCTCAAGTGATCCTCCCACTTCAGCCTCCCTAGTAGGTGGGATTACATGCCCAATTATTTTGGTTTTTGTAGAGATGGGGTCTCGATATGTTTTCCCAGATGGTCTCAAACTTCTGCCCTCAAGCAATACTCCCATCTTGGCCTCCTGAAGTGCTGGGATTACAGGCGTGAGCTACTGTACCAGACCCTCATTTTTTTTTTTTTCTCATGCTATTCTTCCTTATTTTATCCACTCTCCCCAGTACGACGAAACTTCCTGACACAGATCTACCTGTCTTCTTTACCTCATATCACCAGTACCTAGAACACTGTCCAGCCATGGTGAGTATTCACCAAACAAAGTCCCAAGAATTGATTGTACAATGTTGTGAGACAAAATGGGCTGAATGCAATGTGTTGATCCAGACTAAAATGCTCATCAGCTACCGTCACAACTTGAAGTAAACAGTTTTAGTGGCAGTTTTAGGTCATTGTAACCTGTAGGTTGTTGCTGAATTCATAGTTAGTGCTATTTTCAGTAAGATTTCTGAAGCATCAGAAGACAGGTATCAGATCTCACTTCATCCATATATTAATACCAAAATAAGAACACTTTCAAGTATAGAATAAACAACAGTGGCAGCTTAGGACTTTGTGTAACGCACTAACATCACTAAGAATTCAGGAGGAATGTAAAAAGGCAGACTATAATAATATATTTAACTAGTACAGAAAAAGACTATTTAAGTCTATCACCATGACCTTAGGAAGAGGTCTTGATGGCCCCAGGTATCATGACCTCAATTGTATTTTGCACATTCCATGTAGTCTCCCAATTAGCCTTTGTTCCACCTCTCTGGATGCAAGAGATTTTTTCTAAAGTGCTTTCTCTACAGTTCCATACAAATGTAAAATAGAAGAACTGAAACAGAAGCAACAGAACAGAAATGACCTGTATGACCTGATATTTGGAACACTAAGAACACTTAGCTAAGGAAAGTGGGAACAGTAAGTAAGTGCGCACCCCAAAGTGCAAAGTGGCGGACTGTGATCGTCAGTGGCTGATTCAAGAGTTACTGGTTCAGAGACAGTGGTGATAATTTCCCTCCCTCCCTTAGTACCTCCCTTCCTTCCTTCCTCTTGTTCTTATCCTCCTCCTCCTCTTTCTCCTTGTCCTCTTCCCCCTCCTTATTCCTCTTAAGTGCTGATTTGCTGGGTGACTATAAATGAATAGTCTGCCTCTCTCTGCTTGCTCTCTTCCATACTGTGAGAGAAGCAGTGCTAGTCACGTGAACAAAAATGAGATAAGGGTTAATTTAGCATGAAATGATTCTCACCACTTAGAGGTGTCATGAGGTATGAATTTTTAAAACACGTACAAAGAAATCCAGTTGTTTGCTACGGGCTCACCTACAGTCCTTAGAGATTTTTGCATTGTTTTCCTTTCTACCAATGGAGAAATACATTTTTTGAACTGGTGTCACGGTCTACAAGCCTTGGAGCCATTCTGCATAAAGGAGATTCTGGTTCTGCTACTTTTGGTTGTACCACCTTGGGCAATAACCAAAACTCTCAGTGCTTTGATTTCTTATTTTGTGAAGTAGGAATCATAGTGCCTGTCTTATGTGGCAGAAGAGATTGAAGAATTTAATGCATCCATTAAGTAAAGCTCTTAGAACAGGGTCTGGTACATCATAAATATTCGGTAAATGTTAGGTATTGTTATATTTCTTGAGATAAATCAAAATCATAAGCAGTACTTGATCTTTCTCAATCTGCACCATCATGAGCAATTGCAAGGTTAATATGATTGGTGTATATTTCTAATATGATTAATAACCCTCAATATAGTAGAAAGGACATCATTTTATAGTCAGGCTGATACAATTCAAATCTCAGCTCAAGTATTTAATATTTCACATATGTATGAACTTGTGAAATTTTTTATCTTCCAAGTCTCAATTTTCTCTAGAAAACAGAGAGCAAGATGCTTACTTTGTGCTGTGCATATTTGAAATAATGCTTGTATAATACCTAACACAGCATTTGGCACCTAGAAAAACACACTACTGAAGTTAGTTATCATTCTCAAAATGGCAATTATATGAACAGAATTACACTTCCCCTTGAAATGTCTGCTTAAATAAATGAAATGTGTAACTCACTCTTTAAGAAAAAATAGAGTATCTTGATAGTACTATGAATGATTCTTCATGACAGTGTAGATGTTATCATAGTCTATTGATTTTGCAACTTTTTTCTGAAGGTATTAATTCTCACACGTCATGTATTTCCTGAGCACAATTACGGGCTGATACTCCAGTTAATTTGTATTAACACAGATAAATATAACATCCTGCCCTTCATCAGTATCGGATGAACTCCATGTGTGTGCTATGCTGACAATAAATATATATAGAAACATAAGAGCTTCCAATCTTATGCAAGAAATAAGGCATATACAATTAACAAGTTAAATAAAAACTAAAGTGAAAAAATATTAGTTAAAATAACAACACAAGAGTGTCCGAAGTTCAGGGCAGGAGAAGTAGAGTACAGACGGGAAGGAGTGAGAATGCAAATAAGGGTGTCCTCTGAGTGAGCCAGAGAGTAACTTCCTTGGAGGATTGGGAACTGAGCTCTAGGCATGGGGCCCGGATTGGTGGACAATTGTGTAGGAAAAACACATGAGATGGAAGGAATAGTGTTGATCAAAGCAAGAGCTGAGAACATCCAAGTTATGGTCCCAGAGCAATGGATATCGTGCGTTAAAGTGGACAGCCAGGAAGGTGAATGGGGAAGTGGAGTCATTTTGGAAAGGATTTTGAATCTTAGATTAACAGGTTTGGGTTTTTAGTCAACAGGCAGTGTAATCAATCAAAATTTTGGGCAGAGAGTGAAATGGAAGACACAGGGCATGGACAAGAGGAGTCTGGCTTCAGCAAAAAGTGACCTGAGGCAGGAACAGCTGGAATTCAGAAGCATTTACAATGTCATTTTAGTAGTCCAGACAGGATATCATTAAACAAAGGAAGGTTGAAAAAAAAAGTCAAGGTTAAAACCATCCTGGAGAACAATAAACAGTAATCAGGAATTTATTAGATAAGAGAGGAGTTGGAGAAAATGAGAAAACAAGACTAGTGACTGGGTGACTTGGAGAAAAACACTAACCTTACCATCAGCAAAGGGCTATTGAAATTCAGGCTGGTTGAGGAGGAAAGATCATATGCTCCATGGAGCACTTGCTTCTTTCTCCACATGTGTGCCATCCATGTTTACACATTCGTCTTCCTCTCCCGATTCAAACTCTTGAAGGAGTAGAATTTTACCCTCCTTTTGATAAACCTCAAAAATTGCTTCTTGTGCAGAGTAAACTCTTGATTGATTTGGAAAAAGAAAAGAAGAGGAAAGGAAAACATTGAGTGTCAACAAAGAAGGTCTGGTTTCCCAGGAAAGTCACAGAAAACTAAGCTTAGAAACTGAAATTGTAGACGTTAATTAGGATGGAAGTGGTGAGTTCCAGGAATCTTAACATTGGTGGTGGAAGTTTAAGTGGTTTGTAAGGTAGTCAGAGAGAGGAACAAGTTGCAGCAGATAATGGGACTCATTCTGGTAGTGAAAACAAAAGAAAAATAGACTAGAAATTAGAAGAGCTCATGGGAGAAAATAGCAGTTTTCTTTTTATTTCTTTTTTTTTTTTCCCCTAGTAAAAAGGAAACATGGATGGATTAATGGCACAAATGTAGAGAGAGGAGGATACTTAAGCCAGAAAGTGTGAGGGGGCAAGTTCATACCATAGATGGTATTAGAAAAGAAGAGAATTTCCAATTTCTCTAAGATGGAAAAGAATTTTTAAGGTAGGTCCAGAGAGAAAGAGAAGTGTTTGGTGGTTAGGGAAAGAAGAGATTCATTCAAATATACTCCAATGTATTCAATAAAGAATTACGTGATAATGCTAGCTCGTAGCTGTTCATTTAGTGCTATGGATTAACCTAAGTAGAACTACCAACTAAATGAGGTGCATGCTTTGCTCATTGCTTGGTAAGTGGTGCTAACTCATGTCTCTGAAGCTCAGCCTGAGACACGCAGCATGGGTTCAGAAGAGCTGCCCCACACGTGGACCTCGATTGGCTATTGCCCAGTAAAACACTGTAAAACCAATAGCTGTCGTAACCCTCAATTATAATTTCAATCACAAATCATGGTAATTTTTAGGAATGAAAACTGTGGAAACTGGATTAGCAGTAGTAATAATCGGGAAGACACTATTCAACATGGTTTTGCTCAACTGGTAGTGTTAATAAATCACCAAGTCTTACAGTCCTTAGTCAGTTGGGAAAATATAGCTTGACAAAAGTCATTCATCTTATATTGATTCTGGATATAAATTTTATACAAATAGTCCTCTAGAGTCCGGATAGTAAGAGGTCATCATATACAGGGAAGCTGGGCAAAGAGGTGAAGTGGCTGGTTCCATGCGGTCCAGAAGGCGGCTGTGCGAGTGGGGATCCGGAAGGCACATAAGGCCAGAGTTAAACTCAGGAAACTCAACGAAGACAAGGGACAGTGGAAGGTGCAATTTGTTCACGTGAGCAACAAGACCATTATTTTGGAATCAGGACCTCAGATGGGAACCTGAGATAAAGTCTCAGGGCTCCGTGCAAAAGGTTTGCGGACTAGAAGCCAAGCTCTTCAAGGACAGATTCACATGCTCAGCATCAGGGCCCCTGCCGGGCACCTCTGTAACAGATCTGAACAACGATAATGCCGACAAAGGTCAAACCTTAGATGAGCATAGCGTTTTATGCTTACAAATGCTGGTCTTGTATATTAATATCATGTCATTCCATGCTCTTA
>CAUYSK010109656.1:0-30544 GCA_963575035.1 Avahi laniger
GCAAGCCAAACCCCTGGGACTCCAGGAGACATAAGGCCTTCCAAGTCCTCATTCATTCCTTTAATGCGTATTGATTGTGTCTCGTGTGCCGGACATCACGCTGGGCGACTGAGGACACGGAGCTGAATGAATTAGACACAGTCACTGACCTTATGGAGCTCACAGTCCACTGTAGTGTTTCTCGACTCTGGCACTATCGACATCTGGGATCAGAGAATTTTTGGTCATAGGGGGCTGTACTGCTCACTACAGAATATTATCCCTGGTGTCTACTCATCGGATGTCAGTAGCTCCCCTCCCCCATTGCTCCCTCCCGAGTTGTAACAACCAAAAATGTCTCCAGACATTGCCAAATATCCCCTGGGGGGGCCAAAGTGCCCCAAGTTAAGAACCGCAGGTCTGGTGGATGGGACAGAACACTAAAAGAGTAACGATCACCAATAACCATATAATCACAACGATGATAAGTACCATGGAGGAGAATTTGGTGGATATTACATCAATAGTATCTACAGCTTAGAAGCCAGGCATTTTACATATGACATTTCTTATGATAATTCTGAATTATGTGTGTGTGCTATATATATGTATTTATATAGCATATATGATATGTATATCCAGATGAAGAAATAGAGGCTCAAGGAAGTGAACAAATTGCCCAAGGCCCAAAAGTCAGGTGAAGGCAGAGAAAGGATTTGAACCCTGCCCCTAAACTTCAGCCCCAAGGCAAAGGAAATTTGAGCCTTTGTTTGGATGTCTTCTGTAACAGGGTGATGCTCTGACCAGCCAACCACAAAGACTCATTCCTTCCTGGGGCCACCACCTGCTACATCAGTTGAGCTGCAAACTGCCTGCACAAGGCACGTTTGTGAGACGCTCATGGGCTGAGGAATGGATTCTGAGACATCCAAAAACACCTCCCCCCACCCCAAAGCTCCTGCACAGGAATTTCCCCAAAATCAGGGCAAGTACCCAGACCACACCCCACTGTGACCCACCTCCAAGGTGCCCACTGCCCAGCACCCCAGGGGACACAGAGCGAAAGAAGCCAGACGCGCTGTAGTCAGCTCTAGATTACAAGGTGTGTGTGAGAGGTGGTGCAGGGCCGCACGTGGCAACTTTGGAGACCCCCTCAGATGTGAGTTCCTGACGTTTACAAGCTGCATGCCCTTTAGTAAATTACCTCTCCCTCTGTGTCTCAGTTTCCCCCTCTGTGCAATGGGAGATAAGTGCATCCACTTCAATGGATTGGTATGAAAATTCAATGGCAATGCAAGGAAAGACCTTGGACAGTGACCAGCATTCTGGAATGCACTATATTATGATCAATATACAGGTCAGGTCAGGACACTTCCTCCACCCCTACCCTCTTCTTTCAAATCAGAAACTGAGTCCCAGGAAGAAAGAAACAGGTGCAGAGTTGGGGGCAACATCTCAGGAAGAGACAGGGGCCCTCTGTGCTTCCTGAGTGGAACGAAGAGGGAGGGACCATGAATGTATGAGCCCAGGCCAGCCCTTCCTCCCACACAAAAGTTAATCCTGAACTTTCTCTGGTGCTACAATCAGACAACCCTCGTCAGAGAGCCACCACCTGACAAGGCTGCAGTGTGCCTGCTTTGGGTCAGCAAGTGATTCGGGGCCCCTGGCAGGATGGCCTCTACTACCTCCCCGGCCTTACCCCTGCCTCTGCGCCCGCCTCCGTCACACTCTGCGGTGACTGCTCTAGCTGCAACTCCCGCCACTGCTCTCCAAAGACACCCGGCACCTCTGAGCCTTTGTGCTTTGCACACGCTGCGCCCTCTGCTCCGGCTGCCCACCCCTCTATAACCCGCCACCTGGAAAACTGTCACTGAAGGGCTCGATGTGCTCCCACAGCAACTTCTGCCCACCTGTGGCTGGTAATAATAGACTAATAATAATAACAGCAACTAACATTTGCGAGCACTTATTAATATCTAGAAGGCCCTGAGCTAAGCCTTTTTACCCACATTGTCTTGTTTTTTTCCCTCACATCACCAGCTCAGGGAGGCAGCTTACCTGCTTGAGAGGTAAGGCATCTGTCCATCCTCACCCGGCTCCCAGGTGGCAGCTGCAGGCTTCACACCTGGGTCGGCCTGAGCCACCTGGATCTGCTACTCTGTCTTCTTGCTGTTGAAGCCTTTATCCCACAGTGTCCTCATTATCTGTCCCCGGGCCTTCCTCTCCCCACAGAGTGAGAATCCTGAGCGCTGCCGTATTCATCTTGAAATCCCTTGCTAAGCACAAGGTCTGGAACGGAGTAAACATCTGTTGCATGAATCAATGAACCCCAGAAAGGCTAAGTGGCTGCTCTCAGACTCCCTGGGGACAGGCCCCCCGCTGGACTTAACATTCCCAGAAGTCAACCCCCGACCCACCCCCAGGAAACAGGGTGACTTTCCCTGTCCTGACAGCTAGAGGCAGAACAGACAGGGTCTAACTCTCCCCTCCTCCACGGAAGGAGGGGGAACCTCTGAGAGCCCACTGCAAAGGAGAAAATGGTGGTGATGGTGAAAACAATCATTTCCTGCATTCCTGCCCACACCAGATGCTGTACTAAGCACTTTCGATGTGTTATGGTCTCACCAAAGCCTCTCAACCCCGTGAAGCAGGCATATACTATGATTCACATTTTACAGGTGAGAAAACCAGGGCTCAGAGAGAGTAAGTAACTTACACAGGGCCACAGAGCTTTTAGGCATAGAATTTAATGAGAACTTCCTGGCTCCCCTGCACTTCATATTTGTAGCTTTCTATAAAAGGCAGGCTTGTCCAAGTCCTCCTTGAAGCCCAGTTGCTAAGGTGCGCTCAGGAAAAATGTTTTTCTGGTCTCTGCTGGAAGAATGCCATTTGAGACCCACGGTCCAACAAGTGAATCAGGTATCCTGGGTGCATGGGGGGGGTGGCTAGGTTGGAAGAGTGGGCTAGGTTGGGAGAGGGGGAAAAGTTGAGTGGGGGTTCCTGAGAGTCCAAGCACACACTGGAATCCAGGCATGTACCTTCTGCAGTCTGCTAAACCAAACTAACTGCAGCCTCTGCCGGTCACAGAAAGTTCACTCCAGGTATGGAGCTGATTTTGAGAAGACCTACGTCCTAGCTTCCAAAGGGGCCAACAGAGCTCTGCAGAAAGGTTCTGGTCTTAGGGAAAAACCACCTCCCTGCGTCAGCATCCTTTTAGCCCTGCACCTCAGGCTTCAGAAACGATTTACCAGCTAGATTAGAATTTAACCTCCACTCCAGCGTCATTTACCGGAGAGAACAAAGTCTGAGCGGGCATCGGGCCTCACTTACCACATCTTTCCAGGCCAGGGAAGACCCAGAGAGCAGAATGCGTGGGGCCCTGACACAGGAACCACAGAGCCACAAATGAGTGTGGCAATGGGAGGGCACCACAAGAGAGGAAGGAAGGATCCGTGGCCTTCCTGAAGGAAGTCATTCCAGAGGCTGGCAAGAGATGGGGCCAGGAAGGTTCCAGGGCTGGGGGACACTATTGGGTAGACCCCAGTTGCCAGGCAGGTACAGAGTTGAAGGCCCAGAGTAGCCCAGTTGACGCCTTGCCCTCAGCATCCTGGGCACTGCGCCTAGAAGATGGGATCTGAGTGACAAGTGGGAGAAAGGGGGGTGGGGGATTTGCGTGAGCCGGCAGGTGCTGGAAAGATGCACTGGCCCCCAACGGCCCCCTGCAAGCTGGCTCTGTATGACAGAGCTGAGAGAGGAAGATGTGGAAACACCCCCAGCCCCTGCAGAACCACCCACCAGGGCTCCTCTTCTGCACCTGTCTAAAAGGGACACGCCCCACTCAAAAGCAATATTGAAGGCGGCCAACATTTACCTAGGAGAGTTCAGTCTCCCGAGCTCGGCTGCACCCAGCCCTTTACGTGAAGCCACTCACTCCACTCATCACCCCCACAGCCTAATAAAGGACTATTAGCCCCATTTCTCAGAGGCACCTGAGGCCCGAGAGGCCAAGTGCCTTGCCCAGGGCCAGACAGCTAGTAGCTGGCTGAGCTAAGAAGCTGTAATGCCAGCCTAGGAGGAGGCCTCCCAGACGGAGGGTTTTTCTCGCGTGCTTCACCAGCCGCAGGAAATGGCAGGGCACTCGGGGAAGTACCCCGCGGGCTGAGGCCTCCAAGGGCAGGCCCCTTCCAGGGAAAGGCGCCTGGTACCTCGGGGCCCGGGGTCGTCCACAGAGGGTGATTCAGAAGCAGCACCTGGTGCCCAGGCCCGCGGGGAGCTGGTGAGCGCTTCTGACAGCGAGAACAGGGACCCATTATGTGGAATCCAATCACATGGGCGCGCAAGCAGCTCGGTTTTCGGTTCCAAGAAGCGCTCACGCAGCCGCGTTTCTGTTCCCCTGTCGCCGAGGTGTCCGGGGGCACCGGGTCCCAGGCCTGGCGCGCGACGAGAGGCAGGGCCAGATTCAAAGCTCGCCCAGGCTCAAGTTATCCGCCGATGCTGGGAGCTGCATCATCAGCATCTCCATGAAACCGGAGGCCGGGCTGGGGAGGGGGAGCGGAGGAAGGGAGTCTGCAGCAGGGAAGGAGGCGGACAGCGAGCGCCTCCCATTCCGGGTTCTCCACCCGGGGCGGCTAGGCAGCTCAGCCTGGACGGTCTGGGTGACCTTGGGGAGACCCCTCTGCGCGACCTCTCGGGGGCGGGCTGCAAGGTTTCTGCTCAACCTCGGCGCTCGGGGGCGCTCCTCCCGGCCGGAGTCGATGCGCGGGACTCGCGGGGAGAGGCGCGCTCCTGGCGTGAGGGACCCAGCAGCCGGCGCACGGCGGCCCTTGGGAGAGGCCAGGCGCACCTCTCCCGGGGAACCACCATCCGCGGGGTCTCCCGGGGCTTTCAGGCACTGTCACCCGGATCCAGCGGCGGGGCGGGTCTGTGTGAGGGGGCGCCTGCCCTGGGGACCTTTCCCGCCCGGGCAGGAGCGCTCCCTGCTGACACCAAGCCCCGCCACACGAGGGGGCGGCGCCCCCATGCCCGGCCCGGAGACTGGCCGCGGGAGGGTGTTTGGTATGGGCTGTGGCTCCCGCTGCCGGGCATTGCAACCCCCGGCAGACCGCGGCCCAAGAGTCTAGAACGGGTCCGGGACCCCGCCTCCCCTCCCCAAGATCTGGCCACGACGGCCCCAGCCAACAACCTGCCAATGCGCCCCCTACCCTTGGCCTCGTCGTGGGAGCGCGAGACCAAGGAGAACGCCCCGCCCCGGCCCGACTCCCCGACCCCACGCTCTCGGTACCAGCCTTTCCAGCGTCCCCCAACCCCAATTATCTTAAGCCACCGGCCCTTAGCCAAAGCGTCCCCGCCCCCAGCCAGGCTATGAGAAGCTGGGACTACCTCCCCGCCCCATCCTAGTCCCCCGCGCTGTCAAGCCGCAGAGCGCAGGGAGTGAGGCGGCGCGGCCGGGGAACTCACCCTCTCTCCGGAGCCCTGCCCCGGGCAGCTCCCCACCCTGGCTCGGTCTGTGGGTCCCCGAGCCGCAGCTGCTCGCGAGGCGACAGAGCCAGCTCTGCTCCGCCCGAGCCTCCTTGCCGCCTCTCGGCTCCTCCCCCTGGGCGGGGCCTGAGCTGGCGGACAGCGGGTGGGCGCCTCCACCCGGCTCGCTTCCACCCAGAGCACCGCGGGGTCCCCGCGCTCTCGGGCTGGGGGCCCCTCCTTTGAGCAGCAGGAAGTTGAGTTGAAACTGGGTGGGACGCGGCCTGTCTTCTGAACAGTTTTCCTAACGCTCTTCTCCCCAGCCCCCACCACGGAAAGGGGGAAGCCAAGGACGGCATTCTTGCTCCATTTGACAGATGGGCATCCTGAAGCCCGGAGAGGAGTAGTAACCGGCCCAAAGTCACACAGAATTAGTGCGAATGCCAGGAATTCAAATCTCCTACCTTAAGGGCCCGCGCAGCGTGAGTCGGAAGGCTTCGCAGGAAGTCCAGGCGCCAGACCGGGCCTTGTCCTGGGGACAGGTCTGTGGGGGCAGGTCCCCAGCTGGGAGGGGCGAGACAAGTGGGAGCATGGGGGCCGTGGCCTACGACGTGGGCTCGCATCGTTTCCTTTTTCCGGAAAGAAGAGAGGTAAAGCCAAGAAGGAAGGAAGTGGTCGTACCTCCGCCGACGTCTGCCACCGTCTGAGATGTGCAGGACAGAGAAAGGGGCTGCGTCCCTGAGATTTAACGCTAAAAATAAAAAGCGAAACATACGCGGTGGCTTCTATCAACCAGCTCAGGCCTCTTTCTGGGGCCGAAGGCCCTGCACTCGGTGCACCGGTCTTTCTTCACCCCAACGTAACTATCTTTACGTTGCTGTTGAGAACCACCCCCCCACCGCCCACCACGCCCGGAAGAGGAGAGAAAGTTAATAAACAAAGGAGAAAAAACCATCCCAAAACATTCTCTGGAATCCACACTGGCCTGAGAACAATAGGGTTCTCTTCTTCACAAAGGGCCTTGTTTCCAGAGCTTTCCAGCCTACAGATTAGAGCCCTAGGCACCCCAGGGCAGCCAGCTGAGGGGAAGACAGGGTTTGAGTTTGCGGGAATTGGGGACGGTACCCAGTTAATTCAGTTCCCAGCCATCTTGTTTGAAGAACTCCTCTGGGTCCCTTACCCACTAGCAATGTTGTTTTGCTATACTAACCTGAGTATAGAGATTTCCTTGGTAACCTTTCTCAGGGGAGAGAAAACCTGTGGGTTGGGCTTCTTCCAGGCCCGCAGGCCCTCCCCCCAAACTCTAAAAGCCCCCTCCCATTTGCTCCCTCTCAGTTCATTAATAATCCAGTTGTGAATGACATCGTTTCAGTAGGAGCAATTAGAGAGCAGAGCAGGTGGGGAAGACTTAAAGTGTTGTTTAAAATAACCCAAGGGGATCATTGTTCTCTGCAGAACGTTTCCATTGATTTATAATGAAGAGTGGGAATCCATCTCTTCGAGGCAGGTGTCGGGCTTAGAGCCTGTGTTCCCGAAATGAAGTCCTTGGGTGGACGAGACTCCCAAGCTCCTGTGTTGTGCTGTTCATTCACGTCTCTCCCAGTGTTTCGTGTCAAAAGTGAAAGTGTATTCAGAATAAGTTGGAGGATTCACAAGTCCTGATTGTAAAACTTACTATGAAGCTATAGTAATCAAGACAGTGTGGTATGGGTATAAGGATGGACATCTGGACCAGTGGAATAAAACTGAAAGTCCAGACATAAATCCTTACATTTATGGCCAACTGATTTCCAACAAGAGTGTCAAGACTATTTAATGGGGAAAGAATAGTCTTTTCAACAAATTGTGCTGGGACAACTGGATATCTACGTGCAAAAGAATGAATTTGGACCCCACCTCACACCATATGAAAAATTAACCCCAAATGGATCGGACTCAAATGTAAGAGCTAAAACTATAAAACACTCAGAAGAAAACATAAGCATAAATCTTTGTGACCTTGGACTAAGCAATGGTTTCTTAGATATGACACCTAAAGCACAAGAAACAAAAGAAAAAATCGATAAATTGAACTTTATTAAAATTAAAAACTTTTGTGCTTCAAAGGACACCATCAAAAAAGTGAAAAGATAATTCTTGTGTACTGAAATGCATCCCCCAAAAATTCGTATGCTGGAGTCTGAACTGTCCTGGTTACATTTCCAGTAGCTCAGAGTATAACCATATTTGGAGACAAGGTCTTTAAAAAGGTGATTGAGTTAGGGCCCCTTTGGATGAGGCCCTAATCCAACGACTAGTGTCTTTATTAGAAGAAGAGACACCAGGGATGCGCCCCACAGAAGAAAGACCAGGTGAAGACACAGGAAGAAGACAACCATCTATAAGCCAAGGAGAGAGGCCTCAGGAGAAAACAAACTTACCAACCCCTTGATCCCAGGCTTAAAGGCTTCAGAACTGTGAGAAATTAATTTCTTTTGTTTAAGAAACCCAGTCTGTGGCATTTTGTTATGGTAGCCTTTGCAAACTAATACAAAAATCCACAGACGGGGAGGAAATATTTGCAAATCACATATCAGATAAAGGACTTACATCTAGATTATATAAAAATATATAAGGAACTTTTACATCTCAATAATAAAAAGACAAAGAACTCAGTAAAAAATGAGCCAGGAATATGAATAGCGGTTTCTCCAAAGAAGATATCCCAGTGGCTAATAAGCACATGAAAAGATGCTCAGCATCATTAGCCATCAGTAAAATGCAAATCGAAGACAATGAGCTATCACTTCACGCACATTAGGATGGTTATATCAAAGATAGGCAGTAACAAGTGTTGGCGAGGATATGGAGAAATTGGAACCCTCAAATATTGCTGGAGGAAATGTAAAGTGGTGCAGCTCCTTTGAAAAACAGTATGACATTTTCTCAAAATATTAAACATATGGTTACCAGATGACCCAGCAATTCCACTCCTAGGTACCTACTCAGGAGAAATAAAAACACACATACACACAAAAACTTGTATGTGTATGTTCATAGTAGCATTATTCATAATAGCTGAAAAGTGGAAACAACCCAAATGTCCATCAAATGATGAACAGATAAATAAAATGTGGTACATCCACACAACACTATATTATTTGGCAATCAAAAGAAATGAAGCACTGTACATGCTACAACATGGATGAACTTTGAAAATACGATGCTAAGGGAAAGAACCAAGTTATAAGGCCACATGGTCACATATTTTGTGATTCCATTTGTATGAAATGTCCAGAATGGGCAAATCTTTAGAAGCAGAAATCATACTAGTAGTTGTCTAGAGCTGGGAGGGAGTTGTTGGGGGCAGACGGGGGGTGACTAGTAAAGGCAGTTTCTTTTTGAAAATGTTCGAAAATTGATTGTGGTCATGGTTGCAAGACTATAAATATACTACAAAGCATTAAGTTGTGTACTTTGAATGGATGAATTGTATGGCATGTGAATTATAGCTCAATAATGTTTTTGCCAAAAAATAAGTGAAATTATACTCTGGTCCTTGAAAGCAACACTGGCCATGTCCTCCATACCTCTCTCTCCTGTCCTCAGGGAGGAAAATCCCCCCCTTTGTTTTGAGGTCATCTGTGATACCATCTGTGGTAAGACAAGGCCAATGAATATTCTAAGAGGCTATGGAAAATGCTCGATGACCTGCAAATAAATGGATTGGCTCCAACGTGTGAAATATGAAACATTGATGTTTGTAAATATAGAATTAAATACCAACACAACTTTAGGTCAAGCAGTCAACTGCATCTCAATCAATTCATAATTACATATAAATTTTGCAGAAGGTAGAATTTGGGTGAATTATGCAGTTGCTATGATGCGAGGCAAGGCCTAGAGACTCCTGAGTCTGGGAAAAATGAGCTAATTCTAGCCTCAGAAGGGATTCACTCTAAAAGTTATTTGATCCAGTGGTTCTTAAGGCCAGCCTTAAGGGTGCTGGGCTGGCTTCATTCATTCATTCATTCATTCATTCAACAGATACTTGGTCCAATGCTGGGCCCAGAGTAGCCTTGCTAGGAGGCCCTTGTCTCTCCACGCTGCTGGGGAAGGTGTTGGCTCCAGGCCAGGCCCAACCAAAAGAAGAGCAGGAAGTGCATTGTGAGTTTGAATAAAAATGAGCCAAGAGGGAGAAAGACATCCCGAATAAGAGTCCTGGCTCTGGCAAGAGCTGGCTGGGCGGTCATTTCCTCTTTTAGATTGCTGGTTTCCTGGTCTGTAAAACTCCAATTGTACAACACTTGCGTGTGTTTGTATGTGTGTTTCTTTCCCACGTCCTTGTGCTTTTGAGGGAAGTGACCTTTCTTCTACCTCTTTCATAAGCTCCCCAAAGAACTATTTGCACACAGTGGAAGCCCCAAAAGTGCTGTTACAGGAGCTCTAGATGTTTGGGGCTAGCAGGTGAGCTCATCCTGTGATGCCATGAGGATAAGGGTAGCGAGGCGTGGGGCAGACTGGTTTCCACGTTTATACTCAGTGTCTGGAGAATTCTGCACAGTGGCTCTCACTCTCGGCAGTGCATTGGAATCGCCAAGGGAGCTTTAAAGTTTTTTATGCCTGGACTCTACCCCTGACCCTTTGAATCAGAATCTCTAAAGGTTTATTTTTAAATACACACAGATCAAAAAAAAAACTCCCCAGGTATGTGAAAAATGCAACTTCACTTAACTTAGTGAGGGTTAAGGATCACTGCCTATGTCGGTGTTTCTCAAACTTCGGTGAGCACAGAATCATGGGGGCAGGGAAGGGGGGGGTTGGGGGCCGGTGCTTAGTCTATTTTGTGTTATTATAAAAGAACACCTGAGACCGGGTAATTTATAAAGAATAGAGGCTGCGTTAGCTCCCGGTTCTGCAGGCTGAGAAAGTCAAGGGCATGGTTCTGGCTTCTGGCGAGGGCCCTCCTGCTGGGTCACAACATGGCGGAGAAGGTCCAGAAGGAAGCAGACACATGCAGAGAGGGGGAACCGGAGGGGCATGTTGGCTTTAGAACAACCAACTTTCATGGGAACTAATCCATTCCCTCGAGAACCAATCCAGTCTCCCAAGTGAGAGAACAGCACCAAGCCCTTCATGGGGGATCCATCCCCATGACCCAAACACCCAGCCCCACTTCCCAGCACCGCCACCCTGGGGATCAGATTTCAACATGAGTTTTGGTGGGGACAAGCAAACCATATTCAAACCATAGCAGGGGTGTGTGTTAAAAATGCTCCTTCCCAGGCCTCTCCTTTGCACACCTTTCTCATTCTATGGTGGAGGATGGGTCCTAGGAATATGCATTTTAACCAATTCTAATGAACGGTATGCCTTAGCTAAATGCTTCAGCTGTCTTGGTAGTAAAATCTCATTCTCTTGGATCCCTTACTTTGAATTAAATAGGGTTTCCAAAATTCCCTAAGGAGAATTATCACTTGAGGCACTTACCAAAAATTCAGATTCCATTTTGCAATCACTAATACAATAATTGATCAAGAGAGCAGAGGTCCTGAGCAGTTTCTAGAGCTATGGAGTGGGAAGTTACTGGGTAACAGAACATTGTTAAAAACATTATGCCCCAGATTATTTACTAGTTAAAAAGTGGGAAATGGACCTTTACGACAGAGGGATCCAGGGGCCAGGGGTCTCCACCTTAACCGAGGGCTCACACTCAGCATGGCCAGGAATGGGACAACCTGACATTGTTCACCCCGCCCCGTGTGATGCAATAAGATGTACCGTACCCGACATCCTCTATGTCATATTCTTGCCAAAAATATTTAACCTGATTTTAATCATGAGGAAAATTTAGACAAAGCTAGAATGTGGGGCATTCTGCACGCCTGGACTCTCTTTGAAAAAGTTAGTATCATTTTTTTAAAGGCGGGGAGTTATTCTAAATTAAAGGAGACTAAAGGGAAACACCAAAAATACATAAAATGTGTGCACCTTGGTAGGATCCTGGATTGAACAAGCAGATAGAAGATGCATTGTAGACCACGGGAAGCTGAAATATTATCTGCACATTAGGTGACATTACTGGATTGATATCACTATTCTCAGGTATGACCATGGCATTGTGATTGTGGAGGGAAAGGTCCTGATAGGAGATCCCTGCTGAGGAGAGGGGGAGGAAGGGAGGGTGGGAAAACGAAAAGAAACCAAAAGGTTAACGATCAGTGAATCTAGGTGAAGGAGATTCAGGTGTTCCTTATACATTTGTTTCAATTTCCCTGAGTTTGAGATTTCTCAGCATAAAAATTTGGGGAGGAATGTAGATTCCTGGGCCCATTCCCATGGAGATTCTGATTTAGCAGACCTTGGGTAAGGCCTGGGATCTGTATTTTTATTTTTATTTATTTATTTATTTTTGAGACAGAGTCTTGCTCTGTTGCCCTGGGTAGAATGCAGTGGTATCATCATAGCTCACTGCAACCTCCAATTCCTGGGCTCAAGTAATCCTCCTGCCTCAGCCTCCTGAGTAGCTGGGACTACAGGTGCACACCACGATGCCTGCCTAAAATTTCTGCATTTAGTACAGACAGGATCTCGCTCTTGCTCAGGCTGGTCTCGAACTCCTGAACTCAAGCGATCCCAGAGTGCTAGGATTACAGGCATGAGCCACCGCGCCCAGCCTGGGATCTGTATTTTTAAATGAGTGCTCAGATGATTTTTATTGAGTACAAAGTCAGCCCTAGAGGTCCCCCCGCCCCACCCCAAACCTGTGCCCTCATTGCTTTTCAGTCTTCAGACACCCAGCTGGGTACCAGCTTGTGGTACACCCTGTTCCCACTGGCTAGCCTGGTGTTCTCTCTCTGCTTAGCCCCCACCCCTCTTTCAGGTCTCAGTTCAACAGTCATTTCCTCCAGGAAGGTTTTCTAGAACCCTCTCAGCTCAGTCGAACCCCTTGGGAGTGGCTCTCATGGCCCCAGGGACCCTAGCTGTCATTTCACATGTGGCTATTGAATTAGTGTCTTCTTCTCCCATCAGACAGTGTTATGGGCCGAATTGTGTCCCTCCACCCCTCAAATTCATATGTTGAAGTCCTAACACCCAGGACCTCGCAATGTGACTGTATTTGGAGATAGGGTCTTGAAAGAGGAGGGTAGGATGAGTTCCTATGGGTGGGTCCTCATCCAGCAGGACTGGTGTCTTTATAAGAGGAGAATAAGGAACAGAGAAAAGACCCCATTGGGACACTGGAGGAAGACGGCACCTGCAAGCCAAGGAGACCAGCCTGAGAAGAAACCACCCCTCTGCCACCTCGATCTCGGACTTCTAACCTCCAGAGTAGTGAGGAGATAAAAATCTGTTGTTTGAGCCACCCAGTCTGTGACGTTTTGTTACGGCAGCCCCAGGACACTAATATAGTGAACGCCACCGAGAGCCACCAATCAGGCAGCCAGCCTGCTTTGTCGACAAAGCCTGGCACACGGGAGCCGCACAGGACGCATTGGCTGAACGAATGCAGCGCCCCTGCTCTACGAGGCTGGCGGGAGGGTTTAGAGGAACAGATTCCGGTCCTGGCCTCACTGGGGCCTCAGTAAACAAGCACTTGAAAATGCAGCAAGATAATATCTGGGGAATTATAAACTGAGGTTTAGGTTTCCATCCCCTCCGTTCGTGTTGTGCTGCGGCTGCTGCCGCCGCCGCCTCGGCCCTCGCCCATCTACCGTCACATTTTGCCTCTGGGGCAGGACAGATACCACCTACAGCAAACGGACTTGTTCCTCAGTCCCGAGTGGCAAAATTGAGCCCGGAACAGCCACAGCCCAGGGGGTAGTCCGAACGCCAAAATGCTTTTCGTGTGTTGCTGCCTGGAACAAGAGAGGGAAGGTCTTTTGGAATTCTGGAAATCCAGGCTTGGAGGATACAGCCGTCTCTCAGTATCTGGAGGGCATTGTCTCCCAAAATCGGTGCATACTCGAGTCCCACCGTGGGCTCTGCCGCACACGTGGGCACAAAAATGTGGCCACACATATCACCTCTCACACCCTGAGGATAATGTATTTTACATCCACACTGGATTGCAGAATTGGGGAACTCGTCCAAAGAGACTGTATTTATCGAACAAAATCTGCGTGTAAGTGGACCCACGCAGTTCAAACCTGCGTTAAGTCTCAATTGTACAAAGGGAAAGCATGAAGTAAGAAGGCAAAATATTTATCCCCAGACAACAAATTGGTTGAAGAGACACTCAACTTCTCAATTATCAGGAAAATATAAATAAAACAGCCAGGAGTTCAAAGCCATCAGAAAGGCAAAAAAAAAAAAGTCTGCCAGTAATGAGGTGGACTAAGATTGTGCAACTGGAATCCCACGGAGTGTGAGGAAACAAACACTGGTACACCTGTCTTGGAGGGAAATGTGGTATTATTTAGGAAAATTGGATATGCATGTCCTACAACCCTGCAGGTCCACATTTAGGAACGCCAACCAAGAGAAAATCCCCCACATATGTAGGAGAAGAGTTGAGTGCTAACCTGTTGTAACGTGTTTGAACAGGATGTAGCTTGAGACACTAAGAAGGACAAGACGTCAATGTGAAAGAGCCCCTCTCAGAGCAACATGAATTCTGCTAACACTGAAGCAAGAACAAACATCAAATTTATGGTGAAGCTTGGGTGGAAGAATGGTGAATCACCGATGTTTTATGAAAAGGCTTTACAATGCTCCAAAGAAGTCAGCTTTTACAAAAAGATAACTCATTTTAAGAACGGACAAGACGAGGTTGAAGATGAAGCCTGCAGCGGCAGACCATCCACACCAATTTGCAAGGAACAGGTTAATCTTGTTCATGCCCTAGTTGGAGAGGACTGACAACTAACAACAGCAACCATAGCCAACACCACAGACATCTCAATGGGTTCAGCTCACACAACTCTGACTGAAAAATTAAATTTGAGCAAACTTTCCGCTCCATGCGTGCCAAAACCATCATGCCCAGATCAGCTGCAAACAAGAGAAGAACTTTCAACAGAAATTTTAAACAAGTGAGATCAAGATCCTGAAGCATTTCTTCAAAGAGTTGTAACAGGAGATGAAACATGACTTTACAGTATGATCAGAAGACAAAGCACGATCAAAGCCATGGCTACCGAGAGGTGGGAGTGGTCCAGTCAACGCAAAAGTAGACCTGTCAAGAGCAAAGGTCATGGCAACACTTTTTTGGAATGCTCAAGGTGTTTTGCTTGCTTGTTGCTTTTTGGAAGGCCAAAGGATGATAACATCTGCTTATTATGAGAGGGTTTTGAGAAAGTCAGCCAAAGCTTTAGCAGAAAAATGCCCAGGAAAGCTTCCCCGGAGAGTCCTTCTCCACTTCGACAATGCTCCTGCTCACTCCTTTCATCAAACAAGGGCAATTCTTTGCAAGTTTCAATGGGAAACCATTAGGCATCCACCTTACAGTCCCGATTCAGCTCCTTCTGACTTCTTTTTATTTTGTAATCTTAAAAAAAATCTATAAAGAGCACCCATTTTTCTTAATTGTGTAAAAAAGATTACATCGGTATGGTTAAATTCCTGGGACCTTAAGTTCTTTAGGGATGGACTAAATGGCTGGTATCATCACTTCCAAAATTGTCTTGAACTTGATGAAGCTTATGATGAGATATAAAGTTTATATTTTTACCCCTTAATATTTTGAAATACAAAATAAAGTTTATGTTTTTATCTTTTAATTCCATTTCCCACAAACTTTTTGAAGTCCCCTCGTATGTCTAAGGATATTCATTATGGCTTTAGCTGTAACAGCAAAAAGCTGGCAACACCCTAAATGCCTACCAATAGGGGAATGGATAAATGAATTAAGAAGTATTTTAATGTCATGGAATCCTAAAAAACAGAGAAAATGAACTGAAATAAATCTGCCTGTATCAACACTGATAAATCTGAAAAACAAAATGAGTGGATGGGGGGACAAGTTGCAAATGGATACTTACAGCGTGATATTTTTATACTTTAAAACTACAATAGCATCCATTTGTGATACATAGACATGCAGTAGAGGTATAAAACACAGTGGCCTGGATGTCTTCACTACCCGTACAAATCCATTCTTCAGCCCTTATCCTCCTCTGTAGCCCTGTGGGTTAAACTGTAGGGATTCCCTTGTCTTCTGGCTTCTTGCAGGGTTTAGCCAAAGGGAGGCACAAGCAAGAGATCAGAGGGCAGAAGGCATGAAGCCATGTGAACTGGCTGTGTCCCTCTACTGAAGGACACAGCTTCTGTTGGTGGCTCTCTTCAGGCATTGGTCCATTGCTCACTCTCCTTGCCTCAGTTTCCCCATTCATAAAGTTAGCATGATAAAAAGACCTACCTCCTAGGTTCATTGCATGGACTAGGTAAGTGCAGGGAGTTGGCCCAGTGCCTGGTAGGTTACAAACACTAAGAAAAAGTTAGCTTTTATTGTTATTAACCACACCCTTTCTCCATTCCTACAAAGAATCTCTGCCCCCTTCTTTTTTAGACATTAAACCTCATGGCTTCCCTTAATGTTATTTGAAATTTCAAAATACAGGTCTGAAAGCAATCCTTTATCATAAGCCATGGGAGTCAAATGTGCTTTGGAATTTCAGAATTTTTTTGGATTTTATAAATGTAACGTGCTGGGTGCAGTGACTCACACTTGTAATCCTGACACACTGGGAGGCCCAGGCGGGAGGATCCTTGGGCTCAGGAGTTGGAGACCAGCCTGAGCAAGAGCAAGACCCTGTCCCTACTAAAAATAGAAAAACTAGCCAGGCGTCGTGACTGGAGCCTGTAGTCCCAGCTACTGCGGAGACTAAAGCAGAAGGATCGCTTGAGCCCAGGAGTTTGAGGTTGCTGTGAGCTAGGATAACGCCACGGCACTCTAGCCCGGGCAACAGAGTGAGACTCTGTCTCAAAACAAACAAAAAAGCAATGTGGTACTGCCCCCCATTGATTCAATGGGTCTGAGGTGGGGCCTGAGAATTCCCACTTCTCACAAGTTCCCTAGTGACGCCACGGCTGCTGGTCTGGGGACCAAACTTTGAGAACCACTGCTCTCTGTTGTGTGCCAGTCTTAGAGGGGCCCAGAACAGCACCCCACGATCAAACATTAATATTTCCACTGTGAAATGTTAATGAAAGACTATAAATAAACTATGTCAGTTCAGTAGGTTTAGTTACTGCGGAAGCTTGTGTAAACTGATGCAAACACGTTTAGTTTTCAGAGAATTTTGGATTTTGGAAAAGAGTGTAAGAGATTGTGGACTCATAGATGGAATCTCGGGATCAAAGATGAAAGAATACAAAAAAATGGTAGTGTTAGAATGTGCTTTTTTAAGCTAACATTGACCTGACACCATTGGGGATCGTGAATGTTTGTGGAACATCAGGGATCGTGAATGTTTGAATGAATGAATGAATGTGATAAGCATCTCTACCAGAAGGAAGGGAGAACGGTGGATCCTGCGTTATTTCTATTGGCCACCAGGTGGCAGCATCAGCTCTCCATCAAGGTTGGGGAGAGAGCTGGAGAGAGGTGTTCTATGCTTTTATGCTTTTATGTGAAAACAGAGCCAGGCGGTGATAGCAGTTCTGCAAAGGCTTTGGGAGTTACTATCGCTGTGTATCAAACCACCCCAAAACTTAGTGGAATAGAACAACCATTTCACTATGCTTGTGAATTCTGCGGGTCTGACATTTGGAAAGGGTGCAGCCGGGACAGCTCATCCGTTCACACGTCCAGGGCATCAGGTGGAAAGACTCACTGTTGGGGGTGACTCAACAGCTGAGGATGGGAGGTGCGTGTGGGTGGGGGGGTGACTCAGTAGCTGGGAGCTGGAATTGTCTGGAGGCGTCTTCGCTCACATGTCTGGTGACTGATGCTGGCTGTCAGCCGAACACCTGCCTAGAGTCCCTCTGCATGGGCTACCTGGGCTTCCTCCCAGCATGGCCGCTGGGCTCAAGTGCAGGTTTCAAGGGGAGAGGACATAGGCCACCACTGGAATGTCGAGATCGGTGTATTGGTTTGCTAAGGCTGCCACAGCAAAGTACCACAGAAATGGTGACTTAAACAATGGACATTTATTTCTCACGGTTCTAGAGGCTAGAAATCCAAGAACAGGTGTTGACAGGGTTGGTTTCTCCGGAGGCCTCTCTCCTTGCAGATGGCTGCCTTCTCTGTGTGTGCTTACATGGCCTTTCTTCTGTGTGGTGCTTCCCTAGTGTCTCTTCTTCTTACAAGGACACCAATCACACTGAATTAGGGCCCCACCCTAAGGGCTTCATTTTAACTTAATCATCTCCTTGAAGGCCGTATCTCCAAACACAGTCACATTCCGAGGTACTGGGCTTCAACATATAAATCGGGGGGAGCACGATTCTGCCCATAACGGCCACATCGTCAGAAGATCACGGGAAAGAGACACACCTGTCTTGGGAAAGGGCCATCGGCCCTGGCGCACCCACACGCGTGCATCGCAGTTTGCTCAACACGTCACTGTCATTCCTACCTCCTGGCCTTTGGATGCACGGTTCCCTCTGCCCGGGATGCCCCCACCTGCCTCCTCTAACGGTCCGCTCCCACCAACCCATCCAGAGCCCTCTGCTCATCCAGAACACCCCTCAGCTTGTGCCCTGCCCCGGTTGCCATCGACCATCATGATACTGCCCCCACACACTCTTGTCCCACTGACCGCTTCCACTGCCACCTGTGCACTGCTTCCTTGTGCCTGGCTAAGCCTCTGAGCTCACCAACTCTCACACCAGGAGCCGCCCTCCTAGAGCAGCCGGCAGCGGGTCAGTCTCATAATTCTCGCAACAGCCCTGTGGGGCCCATTTTACAGGTGAAGAAACCGACAGTCAGAGTAGAGAAGTTACTAGCCCAGGACCACAGAACAAGTAAGTGGCAGAGTGAAGATTTGAACCCAGGTCAACCTGGCTCCAGAGCCTGTGTTTGTCACCTCTTAGCCACCGGGCCTCTGAAAGCCCTGGCATTGGTTCAACCCCTCCTCTGTGCTGTCCTGCCTCACCTGCTGGTGGCCCTGCTTTTGCATGGGCTGTCCCAGGGAAGGTCTCACCTGAGCTTAGAACAGGCTGTTGTTTATTACATTGTAATGCCGTAGCATTAATGGTGCCCAAAGGACCACCTCCCTCACTGACTTGGGACTTGCTCCTGTGACTTGCTTTGGCCAGTGGGACATCGGCAAACACGACGCAGGCAGGAGCTTGAAAAGCACTTATAGGGGGGACTGATTCTCTTGGAACACTGCCATCTTGTGAGTAAAACCAGAGTAGACTCCTTGAGGATGAGAGACCAAGTGCAGAGAATGACCCACCCACATCATCTCTTCTAAGAATCACAGCTGACCCCCAGACATGTGTGTGAAACTACCTTGGACCACCCACCCCGGTCAAGTCACCATATGAGTGACTCTGGCATGACTAACAGAAGAACTGTCTGGCTGAGACCAGCATGAATTGCTGACCCACAGAATCCTGAGCAAATACAATAGTTATTGCTTTAAATCATTAAGTTTGGGGGTGATTTATTATGCAGCAATAGATCACCGATTCCCTGCTATGTTTGTCACCTTCTGCTCCAGGGTCCTTCTTTAGGTTTCTAGAAGGGCCTTGCTGATGCTACTACTGGTATCCACCTCTAGAGCACTCCTGAAGTTCCCAAAGTGGTCAATATTTGAGCTGCCAACACCCTCTCCCCAATTCTTGTGTCCCCTGGGGCCTGATACAGCTATACTCACTGTGGCTCAGATCTCAGAGAACTTTGCTCAGAAACATCTTCAGGTGCGGCTGGATCCAGGACCTCAAATAATGTCTTTGGGGCTCTGCTCGATTCTGCCGGGATTCTCTCTGCCGATAGGCTTTCCCCATATGGTTGCCATGTTCCATACCCCACGTGTTAACTCAGTGAACAGCCAGAGCGTTTGGGCAGCTTCTATTCCCTTGCCTGGCTATGTGTCTGTGGCGGAGGCTTTTCGAGTGTCCTCTGCAGAGGAAAGAAGACCCAGAGGAGAGCCTCAACAGAGCAATGGTAGCAGCCTTGTCATTTCTGGCCTCCAGCCTGGGGACAGACAGACAATGATTTTGCAGTCAAGACCAGTGTAATAACAATAATAGTATAATGATCACTTTACTTTCTTGCTATGATCCTCTATGTAATATCAAGGATATTACATATTTTACCTTTATTTTGATGCATTTTATGTTTGTCCTCGTATTCTTTTTTTTTCCACGTTAGTACGCTATTCTTCAATCTCTTGTTTTTTCTCTTTATATTAGCATGGTTCTTATTACCTTATTATTTTATATTTTAAAAATCCTTTGGTCCATCAATCTCATTTATAGTAACATCATTTCCAAATACATCTGCAGGCATTTTTTTGCAGCACTATTTGTAGTAGAATAAATTTGGAAACAGATTTATTCAAATGTCACTCAAAGATGGAATGATTACATAAACCATGGAATGAAACATAATGGAATACTATTCAAATGTTTAAATGAATGTGTTACCTCACAAGAAATGTGGAGGAAATATCTGAATAAAACTTTCAAAGTCTATTATTTGGCATGAAGATGTGAATACAGGAAAAAGGCACATCCCATTTTTGGCCAAAAGAGTCAATAAAGAAGATACCACCTTTCTATCTTTTCATCTATAATTTTATTGGCATGCAAATACATATACCAATAGGATTATATTGGAACTTGATGAACTGATTCCAAATACCATGCAGGCAAATCAAGAAAAGTTTTGGGAAAAAAAATACAGAGAGAGAGAAATCTAGGAGACAAACTCTGCAAGATCTTAAAGTATGTTATAAAGTGACAGTAATAAATAGTTAATTACGAATTCAGGAATAGACAGATGAATGGAGCAGACAAGTGAGTCCGGAAGTAGACCAAAATATATAAGGTCATTTAATAAACATTAATAATAAAAGTGGGATTTAAATCAGTCGGGGAAAGATGGATTACTCAATAAATATTGTTGGTACAGCTCACTAGTCATCAGAAAAGAAATTCAGCTGAAGCTCTACCACGAACCTATGCCAAGATAAATTCCAATTGGATAAATAAATTATGGCACATACATAAAATAAAATACTACACAGTGATGAAAATGAATGAACCACAGCTACCTGCAACATGGGCGGATCTTGAAAATAATGTTTAGTGGTGCGCAGCGAAGGGGTAACATTATAAAGAACACAAATTCAATACTACAGAAGTCGGTACGACCACGCCCAGCTAATTTTTTCTATTTTTAGTAGAGACGGGTCTCGCTCTTGCTCAGCAGGGAACTCCTGAGCTCAAGTGATCCTCCTGCCTCGGCCTCCCAGAGTGCTAGGATTACAGGCGTGAGCCACCACACCTGACCTGGAAAGCTCTCTTTGTGTTGATACGGAGTGATCTCCAAGATATACTGTTGTACTGTATGCTAGTAGTAGTAGCGTTTGGGTAAAAATTATATGTACATGTCATGGATGTGCTGATTGCATCCCCATGGTGTTATCATGTTTGTGGCATATATAATTTATATAGACATACATTACAAAGAGACAAGAGAGGCCAGGCGCGATGGCTCACACCTGTAATCCTAACACTTTGGGATGCCAAGGCTGGAGGATCGCTTGAGTCCGGGAATTCAGAGTTACAGTGATGAGGCCACTGCACTCCACCCTGGACAGATGGAGACCCTATCCCTACAAAAAAAAAAAAAAAAAAGAGAGAGAGAGAGAGAAAGAGAGAGAGAGATAAAAAGTAGCTCCATATACATTCGTATACATTGAGACTGAGTGATATCCAAGTCATGTTATATATGACAAACAAAACGAGGCTAGACAAGAGTGCTGTTACTTTTCAGTACTCTTTAAATGGAAAATTTCAAATGCATGCAAAAACAGAGAGAGAAGTGTAATGAGCCCCTGTGTACCCCCTCCCCCATATTCAGTGAGAATCAACACAGTTACTCTTGTTTCGTCTGCAGCCCCCTGCCCCGCCCATCTCACCCCACTGGATTATTCTGGAGCAAGTATTTCAGTGTATCTCCAGAAGATAAGCTCACTCGCTCTTCTCTCTCTCTCTCCGTCCCTCCATAACCACAAACATCTCAGCCACATCTTTAAAAAACTATCAGTAATTCTTCATATCATCAAATATCCAGACAGCGTTCACATTTCCCAGATTGCCTCAGACGTTTCTTTAAAAAAAAAAAAAAGTGGATTTATTAGAATCAAGATCCACATAAGTTCCACACTTACGTTTGTGATATGCTTTTAAATTTTATTTTAATTTATATGTTCTGCCTTTCTTTGTCCCCCTTTGCAATTTATTTGATGCGGGGGAAGGTTGTTTGTCCTGGAGAGTTTTCTGCATTCTGGATTTTGTTGATTGTGTCCCCATGATATTGTTTATCGTGTTTTTGATGATTTTTATTCATTTGCCCCATTTACATCCTCTTTCCACCCTTCTCTACTTTGACCTTTGCCCTCAGAGGTTGACCTGTGTGTGAACTACATCAGCTGGACTCTCTTGCCCTCTGGCTTTAATTGGCTTTGGCCAATAGGGAGCCCTGGTAGGAATCGGAGGGAGGGAGGAGAACAAGGTCAGAGTGTCTGCCTGCTGGTAAGGCCACTGCGGGTTAGATGTGCTGCTGGACTGAAGGTGACTGTGCCTCTCAAGACAGCTGCTCTGCACAACTCTTTCTCCTTCCAGGTTTGGGTGTCTTCTCCTTCCTACTGGTGAAGACTTCTCTGCCGATCATCCCAGGACTCGGCAGTATCCTTTGCACCCTGCCTTCGCCTCTAATCCTCCTCATTTGAGGTCACCATCTGCTTCCTGTTGGGACCCCAAGCTATACCATGTTTCTCTGTCCCCTGTCTTTCCAGTCAAATGGCAGTTAAATGTAGAGGCTCGATCAGACTCAGGTTCAAATACTTGTGCGGATGATGCTCCGTATGCTGTACTGCAGCGCCCGCCGGCACTTCGTGTCCACACGTTATAAACATCCCCGTCAAGTTTTCACCAGATGGCTTTTAGCTGTCATTGTGATCATTTGTCTCTAGCCATTATTTCATTAGAAATTAGAAAATGGTAGTATTCTGTCATTCCATCTTCATTTATTAGCTAGAAATCCTCTACAAAGAAACATTTTCCCTCATTATCTATTTGGTTACCAGAGGGTACAGTTTGTACAGAGAAAGTAGGATCAGTGCCTGCTTTTTCCCCAATTTATTAGTTTTAGAATCATGAGCTGGTTCTCTAGCACCTTCCAAGATATGCAGTGATGAATTCATGGATTTTAATACATGTTTCATTATTCTTCTTTCTGATGCTCAAATTGTCCCATTCCTGGGCCAGTGGGAGCCCCTTCAAGTTGACTCCTGGGTGCTTTTGATATGATCCCAAGTGTCTTCAGGAGTCCTCCGTAGTTTCCTTGCTTTCTAACACAACGAGATACTCTAGGCTCATCTTATGTATTTCCTGCCCCAGACCTGGAAACAGCCATTTCTCCAAGGAGCACTGGTTTCTTTCAATGGTAGATGGCATTGAGAAGCCATAATACGGACAGTAGGGGTGTTCGTTCCTTGTTATGGGCTGCTCAGTATTTCTAGACCATATTTCAGCTAAGAAATTAATTTATTAGTTAACTAAATTTATTTTATTTTTTTAAGAGACAAGGTCTCACTCTGTTACCCAGGCTGGAGTGCAGTGGCCTGATCATAGCTCACTGCATCGGGAGCCTCGAACACCTGGGCTCAAGCAACCCTCCCCCACTCAGCCTCCTGAGTAGCTAAGACTACAGGTGTGCACCGCCACACCTGGCTAATTTTATTTTTATTTTTTTGGTAGAGACGAGGATGCACTATGTTGCTCAGGCTGGTCTCCAACTCCTGGCCTCAGGCAATCCTCCTGCCTTGGCCTCCCAAAGTGCTAAGATGACAGACATGAGCTACCCACTGCGCTCAGCCAAATTAATATTTTTAGAGAGAAAATGCATCATGTGTCCATATACGTATGGGCAACTCAAATTAAAGGTTACAAGATTTTTATTTAATTTTTATTTTATCTCTCGTTGTGCTGAAAATCTTAGTTTGTAACCCTAACAAAATTATTTGAACATATATACACATATATGTATATCTTCATAATAACCACGCTAATGTCATTATTAACAACATCATTACTGAGAACAGTAAGATTTCTTTGCAGTTCTTTTTCGCTCTTAGAATATATCCCGCTAAAGATGTACATTAAACTACTGTGGTTATTTTCTCAACTGCTGTCTAAAAAGTCACTTAAAATACAGTTACCTAATTAAAGTCACTGAAAGTAAGTCCTCTCTGTGTAAGCCAACTTGATATATAATTAGGTTCACTTGTTTCACTTTGCCTTTGATTTTAAGCATTGTGCTCTTATTTTGATTGAAATTGGTTTGTTTTATAATTGTGTAGAAGATATACGTGATTCCCAAGTCAAATATGCAAAGCATGTATTGTTAATTTAAAATGAGACAAAGCCTCTCAAAGTCTTTGTTTTAAGGAACTCATAGTCACAGGAGAAAGAACAAACAAACTTGCAAAGCTCTGCTGGCCAGTACAAAGAGTACCTTCGTTTTTAAAAACAGAGATGTCAGTCGAAATGTTATCACCAGGGCAATGTATAATTAAGCAAGGCTACCAGTATAAAAGAAGTTTTTTTTTTAACATCACACAGTTACATTTCTCTGAAAACGAGGTGGCTTAAAAGATTCTGTTGTTTCGTATAACATTTGCAGCAGAAATCAGAACAGGATAAGAGAGCCGTGTATTTTCATACAAGTGCCAACAGTGGGAGTGGAGGACGCGATGAATGACCTTGCAAACGCCCTCCACTTAAATGCTTTATCCGAACAGGCTCTTTCACCAGCTTTATGATGCTTTCAGCCGAGCGTCTGCTTTGCCAGTCTTGCAGGGAAGAGGGAACATCTTTTTCTCTTTCCGAGATTGTCTTCCCTTGACATTGTGGATGAGGACGATCTGTGCTCTCAAGGCCACGCACTGGAATGTCACTGGACAGCGGGAGCCGAAAGGCAGGCTGAGGACGCAAATCTAGAATATGGGAAAGGAAAGGGCAAGGAGGTCCCTGGTTCTGCTTCTACTGCTCACGAGGAGCCAAACCCCAGGCACTTCACGTCCCTAAGCTACGCCTCTGTTCCCACTTTCATCACCCAACCCCCCTCCTCTGGCAGCTCTTTGAAAGTCGGCCCTTCTCCAATATCAGCCCCGAATTCAGAAAGGAGTCTTCAGAGATTTTGCATCAGTGCCATGGGGTGCTCCTCAGAAAGCCACCAGGTGGCACCGAAGGATCCATTCGCTCACCCTGTTCCCACATACAGCCCATGGCTCGGCCTACCTTGAGGGGTGCCAGGATTAACCAGGTGTGACTGGCATGTCCCCAAATTTCCCAATGTGCCTCAGCAGTCTTGTAAGAGCTTCCCTACTGGCAGGCCCAGGTGTGGGAAAAGCTGTCAAGAAAAAGAGGGCAGGTCACCCTCCCGCTTGGGACGGCAAAGGCCGATAGAATCACCAAGGACAAAAGGCTGATAGAATCCCCCGCTCATACTCTAGGAATGCCTTTTTCTGCTAACGATGATCAGGGCGTGGTTATTACAGATTTAATGACACTGGTGAGGACACCCAGTCAAAATTACTGCTGGAGTGTCCCAAGCTGGAAAGTGATCAGACGGTGAAGCCTCGCTCCCCACCCCCGCCACGAGTACAGCTAAAGGGTTTCCAGAAGTTTGCCCAGGCTGAGAAATGCCCGTCAACTTCATGCCCGGTAAATTTTATGTCATGTCTTTTATATCACACCAAAAAGAATGTGATATAATTGAATTTTCTTCTTCAACTATATTCTATTCGGTTAGATTTCCTTTGCCTCTTTTCCTTATCTGTATTAATCTTATTTTCTTTTTCAATTATCTTCTCCCTTGTGCATCTGGAATTGAGGTTTGAGATAACTTTCTTTTTCCTCATTTTCTTTCCTGCGTTCTGTCAGTTCCCATCGCAAATCTACCTGTCATTTGGTCATCTCAATGCTTTTCATTTGTTTTTTGGTGGTCTCACATCTGCTTCTAAGTTCATGTTGGAATGTTGCTCCTGCCTTGCAGTACCTTGAGGGGGTGTGTTTTATCTGCTAAAAAATTTTGATTTGAATGTTCTGGGTTTGGTCTTTTCTTCCAGTATCCCCATAAGGATGCTGCAGTTTTATTAATGTTCCTATCTGAGCACGTTAGATTTATCTAAACAACTATTAGCGGGAGGATATTGTGGATAAGGAATGGGGCGGGGAGGCGGTTGGGTGGCGCTCCACATTGCTCGAGGGCTCCCCCTTCTGTTGCTATAGTGAAAGACAGATTCTTTAATATCTGACACTTGCGGTCTGGCTTCCTCTGATCCTCTTGTGCTTTAATAAGCCTCAGATCACAGGGCCCTTCCTTGCCCCCTTTATACCTCTTCTGGCTGCCAAGGTGCTCGGTCGCGCCCAGAGGAGGGGCCTTTCCAAGACTGCCGGCTGTGGTCCTGAGCACTTTCCAAGCGCCCTCCCCGTAACCCTGCACTGCCAGTGCCAGCTCGCCTGGGGCAAACCCTTGCTGTCATCCAGGATCAGCTGTCATTGGCACTGACCCAACCTGCGGGCAAGTTACATCCTACTCTATGGCTTAACACCTCCCTCCGTACTCAGACTCGCTCTCAGACTCACCCTGGCCCTCTGCATTCGTTTCCTAGCGTTGCCATCACAAATTACCACAAACTTGGGGCTTAAAAAACAAATTTATTGTCTCACAGTTCTGGAGGCCAGAGTCTGGAACCAAGGTAGCACCAGGGCCACGCTCCCGGTGAGCCCTCAGCACCCTGCGTCTGGCTCTGGATACTCCAAGCGGAATGGAAGACACCTGTTCTTGGGGATCGTATCACGGTGTAGAAGAGACCATCTGGGGCCTACATAAAGCCCAAGGAACCATGGCAGGTGCCCTGCTGTGGTCTGTGCGAGGGGCCCACGGGTAGCAAACTCCTGCCTGGTGTGCTGGGGAGGACCTGCGCGGCAAAGGCAGCCACAACGTCAAAAGTGTGCTTAACGTGAGGGCTCAAGGCTCAGCCCCTTGGCCTGTCCCTCTCCACAACCCCGAGCAGGGCCAGCTGACTGCTTGTTTGGCCAGCAAATGCCCAGCTCACCTACCCAAGCCAGATCCTTCCCCGTCAGGGCTTGACCTCCAAGGCAGTCTTTGACCTCACGCTGCTGTTCAGGCTGCTTAAACTGTGGACCGTGAGAGAGAGACCCCAGGCCTGACACGTAGCACAGTCCGCCCCCTGGACACGTGCTATGGAAACCTTCTCACGTGGAGACTGGGCCTTGCCCTCTCACATCTGTCCTTCCTGAACAGCTCACGCTTCTCGCCATCTCATTAGTCCCCGGGCCCAGCCACGACAGCCGATGGCTCACAGGGCAACGTCTTGGGAGGTCTTGGGTCGGCCTGGGTCTTCTACTTTCTCCACCACCACGGCCCCCTCCTCGCCTGTGGTTTCTAAACCCCTGAGAGCTGGAGGTCCAGGCGATTACCCCTGGTAGCAGGAGCAAGCAGGTTCTGAGGGGGCCTCATCAGATGGGTGGGCGAGAGGTTCCATGGGATTTAAATGTACAGATTGTCGGACAGTAATATTAGCAGCACAGGAGCCTCCCGGGCTCAAATCTTGGTGTGTTTGAGAGTTAAAATTCTCCCCAGGCAATCCTGCAGAAGAGAGGGGTTATCTGTTCATTTAAGATGAAGCTGCAAAAGTACAGAGAATGCAAAACCAAAAAAAGCTACAGATTAACCTTCTCCAGTCTATTTCTTTCTTCAGAAAGGCCTGAAAATGTTATTAAAGAGCCAACAAACTCACAGGGACAGAAATAAAACATTTGAAGGAAGGCCTCATACGGTAGAAAAGTTTCCAGCAAAGAAAGTAGGAACAAAAGTTGGGCCCCTGGTCCTATCGCTGCCTCCTGAGAAGAGGGCACCAAGTAGGTCCCTGGCCAGCAAAGTGACTGTGCACAAGCTGGTGACCCTTTTTGGGTCTTTTCTCCTTATTTGTAGGGGAAGTAATAAGAGAAAGGAAGTATTTCTGGCTCTTGAGATTTCATGGGTGACTGCTTTTACTACATAAACATTACTTTTATTTAAAAATTAAAAAAAAAAATTTTTTTAGAGACAAGGTCTATGTTTCCCAGGCTGGAGTGCAGCAGCTATTGACAGGTGCACTCATAGTGCACTGCAGCCTCGAACTCCTGGGCTCCAGCAATCCTCCTGCCTCAGCCTCCCGTCGAGCGGGGTTACAGGTGCGCGAGTGCACAAGGCAATAAACACTACATTTTCACATCCGTGAAAGGCCTCCCCCTGCTGGACACTCATGAAATTTCTCAACGAATTTAGAATAAAATATGTAAACCGACAAGATAAACTTTAAAGGATTTTTTTTAAACAAAAAAGGCTCTGAAACACAGTACGAAATCAGTCTTGTACACTTTGTACATCTCTGTCCTCCCCTGTCTTCATTTACTGCTGCAGGAAGCTGATGCCACAGCTCATCAGAGTTCAACAAAGGTACCAGGAGGCCACTGAAAAGTGTCTTCACTGCAGAAGCCCCCAAATGAACACAATTCTAAAGGGCAGCTCCCAGCGTCCCTTAACTTTGTTCTCCCCAGGAGAAGTCCATTTTGCAACCAAATGTGACCAGCAGACTTGGGCTGGATACGTCTAGCACAGCCACCGTCCCGTCATGCTGCCGCCGTGGCCCACGGGCATCGTGGGCAGGGCGGACTCTCTGGAGGGTGTCTGGGCTACGCCTGTTCGCCAGCACCGCTCCCACCGGCTCCTGGCCCCTTGCCGGACACCTGGGATTCCGAGGAGCGGGACGCCTGCTTTGGCAGGCGGATGGGGACATAGATGTTGGAAGCACAGTGCTCCTTGAAGTACTCTCCTCCCTTTTCTTCATATTCTTTCCTGGTGATCCAGGCTTCGTCGTCATCTAGGTGGTGCAAGGCCCAGTCGCGAGCACCGTACCAGGCATCCAGCACGGGGTTCGAGGCAAGTTGAACCTGAAACACAGAAAGAACATTCACCAGAAGGACGAGTCCCACCAGGGCTCCAGGCGTGGATGTTCAGCAGGCTCGGCTACAGCCCCTACACCTTATCCCCAGAAATACACACATAGGAGGGCCCCAGTTTACTCCAACACAGTGCAGGGCTACCTCTGCACCCTCCAAACAAAGCCGAGCTGGAACACCCAGACTCTCCAGGAGAGCACAGCACACATGACCTCACATAACGACAGCTGGCAGGTATTTTGTGAACACAAGACCTGCCACTCTGGGTCAGAGAGGGCCCAGGTGCCCTGCCTCCTGCTCCACGATGCTGCCAACCACAAGCTGGTGCGGAGGAGAGAAGTGGAGGCTGGCACTCGAGTGGAGGAAAGGCCTTCCTGGCCCCATGCCCCTCCTCTCTGTGAGCAGAGGGAAGCAGAGGCTGATGGGAGGCAGCTCTGGTCATGGTAGCAAAAGAGCCTCAGAGAAATGACAGCAGAGAGGGGTGACCTGGGCATTCTCTGTGACGCTGCCAGTCCTTACTTCCCACTGCTTATTAACGAGGGAGGCCGGGGGTCAGCAGCTCTGTGAGGGCCCCGCAACCAGGCTGCCCTCACCATTCGGGTAACACTCTGTACCTCAACGTTGGCCTCCTGGGTTCCAGACTCAACTGCCTCCCTTCCCGCCTCCCTTTCACCCCCTCCCCTCCGCCAACCACACGGATTCCAGCTTGGAATGGTGGTCTTAGAACTTGCGGAGGTACAGGAGGGGCAGGCCACACCAAGTGGAATCACACGCACAGACAGAGGAGAACGAAGTGAAAAAAGCGTAAGCTCAGGAGTCCGACTGCCTGGGCTTAGCACACGGGCAGGGACTTGTGAATAAGGACCTCTTCGCGAGATTAGGATAACAAGAGGCCCTACGGCTCTAACTTGGGAGGAGGCAGTGAGAGGTTAAGACACTTGGTATACTTCCCAGTACAGAGTGTTCAATAAATGGTAGCTATCACTATTACCAATAAAAAGGAAATAAGATATATGGTTAACAGAATATTATACAGCCATAAAAAATGCTTTGGAAATGTACCTATCAATATAGAAAAACTGTCACAATTATTTGAAAGTGAAAAAAATACGGGCTACACGACAAGCTACCAACCATCTCTTTTTTTGTTAAAATTATACATGAGAAGAAAGACCAGAAAGCACACACATAACATCTCTCACAGAGGCTGGAATTATAACTTTTTTCTGTTTTTATTTTGACTTATTAAAATTGTCTGATATTTTTGTAATGTTTTTAAATGTTTTGCTGTTTATCAAAAAACAACAGAAACTATTTTCTTACGGAAATTATAAACATTGTGCACATCTTGGGGTTCTCTACCTTTTAAAGATCACACAGGGCCTCAGTTCATATGCCTGAGGCATTGCTGAATACGTAATCTAAAATTGGGACGTCAGGGCTCAGTGGTGGTGCGACACACTCACTGCACGAGCGACGTGACAGGGAGCAGGGACGGCGGGGGAGAGGCCAGCTGGGCCAGGCCACCTGAGACGGGAACAGCTCAAAGCCAGGGCTGGAAGAGATCTGGTGGCAGTGTTCCTCCAACCAGTGCTCACGAAGTAATTCACGGGAAAGGCTTTGGGGATTATCAAGAAATAGGTTTGAAAATCCTCTAAGATTTTTTTCTCAGCCACCTCGTCACAAGTCGATGCTGCCAGCGGGACTCAGCCCCTCGCTCACCCTTCCTAACATCACCCCTGGCTTCAATGCTGCCAGCGGGACTCGGCCCCTCGCTCGCCCTTCCTAACATCACCCCTGGCTTCGATGCTGCTGCTCCCTTGGTTCCCCTCCCACCTCCTCCGCCTGGCCCACAGCCTCTTTCTTAGACAGCACATGGGCGTCGCCCACCCTCCTACAACCCCTTAATGTGGGTGTCCTTTAGGGCTTAATCCATGACGTCACCTGCCCCCGCAAGCACACTAACACGAGG
>CAUYSK010109657.1:0-16827 GCA_963575035.1 Avahi laniger
ATTAATTTCTTTCTATTTTTTGGTAGAGACGGGGGTCTCGCTCTTGCTCAGGCTGGTCTCGAACTCCTGAGCTCAGAACGATCCGCCCACCTCGGCCTCCCAGAGTGCTAGGATTACAGGCGTGAGCCACCGCGCCCGGCCTTGCTGTGTGTGTATTTTTGTTTCCAGGTTTATCTGGTGCTCCAAATAATCACAGATGCTAAACGCGAAATTTTCATTGAAATTGCCCAAAGATGTAGAATTAAGTTTATAATCAACATATAAATGTTTTTAATTGATTTTAACATTGTTTAAGAAATATTAAGTTTAATAAATTGAGCTTAGAGCAACGACGCATTTACTGAGCACTTATTATTTACCAGGCACGGTGCTATATCAGAGTGGAGTGAACGGAATGGGCCAGGTCCCATCTTCCTAGACGTTACTAGTCTCCTTCAGGGAGGCAAAGAAGCCAAGGAGCTATTTCAACACACTGTGAAAAGCGTCATTAATGGGGTAGGCGGAGTCACATAACTGATACGCACGATCACCGCCCAATCGGAATGCACAGTGGGGCCGGGTCCCACCGGCTGGCCCTGCTGTCCGTGGTGCTAACCCTTTCGTTGCAGGGGCTCGTCCCAGGGCAGGGTATCCGTGAGGCTCTTGGCTATTTACTGACATTTTAACAAACACAGGGACTCAAGAAATGGACGTGACTGCTGGCCATAAGGCCTGGGGTAGACGCCAGGGCCATGGGGACTAGGAGAGGTGCCTCCTAGTTCAGAGTAGGGAATGCTGCTTAGCAGCGATCTAAGGTATTTCTATTCTAAAGTATTTTAAAGTCCAGGGCAGAAAGACATCTGCATTTGAATTCAGGGACAACGCAAGGATCCACGAACACACGATTTGTGTCTCTGAGTCATCCTGGAAGCCACCTTGTTCCTGTAACACACAAGGGATGAGCGGCTGGCCATGGAACCCCCCCAAGGACAAGCACCCACGTGAAGAGGACAGCCTGGGCCCCGGGGGCTTTTGCCCTTGCATTCCAACCCCAAGTTATCAAGTTGGTCTTTACTAAGGAAATGTCCCTCCAGAATATGCAGCTAACCCTCGTATCAATGTATCAGCCCTCCCCTCCCCTCCCCAATGAAGGTGGACACACACACACTTAAACCAGGTAAGCATTGCCTGCTTATCCAGAAATGGACAGCCTAGAAAAATATGCCCAGTCACATTGCAAGAGCCTCTGACACCCACTTTGACACGCATTGAGTCAGCATCTTCAGGGATTGAGCCCAAGACCCTGCGGTTTTGGCCTGTGGTTCACCGGAGTTCCCTGGGGATGCTGAGGAAGGTGCGGTCCCCTGGGAGTGCTGTCCTGCAGCCTGGGCCCGACCTGCTGCCTTCGGCAGCCACGCTGCGGTCTCAGAAGCCCCTGACGTGCAGCCGGCACCCACTGGGGCAAAGGTCAACACGAGCCACGTTCCTGAGTGTGTCCCTGGAGTTCAGCCGCTTCAGGCTACTAGCATCTCCCACCGCTCCGCTTCATCAGCCTCCTAACAGATCTCAAGGCTTCCATTCCTACCCTGCGGGCCACACAGCAGTCACAGGCACTGTCCCACGGGAGTGTCAGTCAGATCCCTCCTCTCCTCTGCTCAAACCTCTCCAAAGACTGCCCATCCAACGCAGACAAAGTTCCAAATTCTCTACTGGGCTCTTCCAAGCCCTACACGACCCTTCCCCGACTGAATCTCCAACCGTCTTCTCATCCCACTCTCCCGCTTTTTATACCCTGACCCAGTTCTGACAATCCCCAGAATACACTGACTCCCCACCCCAACCTCAGGACCTTTGCATATGCTGTTTCTTTTGCCAAAATGCTCTTCCCATAGATCTCTCTATACCCAGCTCCTCCTGCAGGTCTCAGTCCACAGGCATCTCTTCGAAAAGGCCTCCGCTGAGCCCTCCCCAACCTAAGGATGCCCCTGGTCCTCAATCCCTTTTTATCAAATTTCCCTTCATAGCACTTACCACTCTCAGAAGTTACTTTGTTCAGATATTTGCTTATATGTGTATTGTCTTCTCCCCAAGTAAAATGTCAGCTCCACGAAAGCAGGAACCGGGCCTTGTCTGGTTTTCTCTGTGTCCCTAGAACAGTGCTTGACACACAAAGCCCCTTGAAAACTTTTGTTGGTTTAACAAATAAATGAATGAGCGAAAGAATAAACCGGTGGTTCTCAAAGAGAGGGGTGATTTGGGTGCCCCCAGCAATATCTGGAGACATAAACATTTTGGTTGTCCCAGCTGGGGGCCCACTGCTGGCGAGGCCAGGGACACTGCGGAATACCTTACAAAGCACAGGACGGCACCCGTATAGAACGATCTAGCCCCAGATGTCAGCAGTGCCAACCCCGGGATGAATGAATGAGTGAATTAAACACTCTAGGTCCGTGCAGCCAAGCTGCTGTCCAAAATGAAGCATCAAGGAACCTGACCAAATCCCTTTCCTGTCCCTTCTTAATGCCCTTCCCAGACTGTGCAGGTCACAGGTCAGCAGAAAGTACCCTTCAGTGGTTCTGTCATGGACACAGCTTGTGCAATAATTTCACGGGAACAATATAAAGAAGGGGAAGTCAAGCCATCTGGGACATGAGGAGTTAATTTCAAAATATGTCATGTCGTGCCCTAATCAAAGAGAACTGAAATTTGTCTAGTTCCCCGATTCTGTGGGTTCTTTTCCTTGGTAATCATGGACCTTCCTTAAAATTAAACAATCGGCTCTTGGTGGGACCTGCTTATGTGTCCTATGTCTGTCTTTGCAAAGCAGATTTTAGAGGGCTGGCAACAAAGATCCCACCCAAAATATCCACAGCGCTGCAGTGGGGAGAATGCTCCTAGGTGCGGGGGCAACTCTGCGTTCTCGTTTACTCCCCAGAGTCAGCGTCAGATGGAAGCCCTGAGCCTGCTGTTCTTCAGCAAAGCCTGTCCCTGAAGGTCTTGTCCTATGTAAGCATCTGACCCCTCTAACACAATGTAATGTAAGATACGGACTCCAGAGCCAGAACCCAAGGGTTCAAATCCTCTCCATTTTTTTCTTAAATTTTTTTAGAGATGGGGTCTCCCTATGTTGCCCAGGCTGGCCTTGAACTCCTAGCCTCAAGAGATTCTCCCACCTCAGCCTCCCAAGTAGCTGGGACTAAAGATGCACTCCACCGCTCCCACCTCAAATTCCCTCCGTGAAATGCCCAAATGTGACGTTGGGCAAGTCACTCTGCTCTCTCTCTGCCTCAGTTTCTTTGCCCTTGACTCTGATGAAATAATAGTACCTACCGCACAGGTTTGTGACACAGATGAAATGAGTTAACTAAGCAAAACACCTGGAACAGCGCCTGCATATAGTTAAGTGCAAGTGTCTACTATTATTATTATAAGTGTCTACCATTCCTCATCCACTATGACTTCCCCCAAAAGCTACCAATGATTTCTTGGGGGCTTATTTTGAGGACAGCTTTTGTATCCAATGAGGGAAGGTAAACTCATTGCGGAAGACTTGCTGAAAGACAAAACATCACTGGATGGGCTCGCTGGGTACTCGCAGGGTAGTTCCTATTTCAGGTGATGTTTGCTTAAGATCTGGCCCCGCGAACATGTGACTTCCTACAGCATCCAAAACCAGAGGACAGTGTTCTTCTCAATTTGATGCCCATGAGGCTGAACAAGGACCAACTGAGAAACACTGACCAAACGCCGCAAACCAACCAGCTCTGACAATTTAGACCAAAATCGGATCCAAGAAATCTGTCCAGGTTGGGAGAAGACTGACCTACCTTGGGGGGAAGTCCTCTGTGTTCAGAGGAATTTTGTGAAGACAGTGCCTTGAAAGCATAAAAATAACTTTCCACAGGAGGGACAGTTTCCAACTCCAGGGAGAACCCCAGTGTGACATCCTGTTCCAGCTGAGGACACGCCTCCACTCCAGCCCAGGACATGGAAGTCCCACTTAAGGTCAGAATAATTGGTGCCATTTATGAAGCCTATACGGGGAGTCAGGGCCTCTGCTAGACTCGTTACAGATGTCCGCTGTCTCATTTATTATAGTTCTCTTTACACAACCTTGTGATAGAGCTGACATTATCCCCAGTTTACAGATGAGAAAACGGAGGGTCTGGAAGGTGCCATGGTCATTGTTCAGGTTCAAGGTCATTGTGAGTAAGACTTAACATCAGGCCTTGGTTGATGCAGGCCCGCCCAGGAATGGCCTGTGTCCACCACAGCACTGAGAAGTCACAGGACTGTTGTATCCACCTGCTCCCTGCCCCCAGGTCGGAGGGACTGTACGCTGGCAGGCAGGCCTTGGACCTGGGTGAACAGAATCGTAGACAAGGTTGGCGGGAAAGAGAGGCTGTAGCTTCTAGGATTCAAGGTGACGCACAGCATTTTGGCTCTTGCCCACGGCAGCCAAACACGGCCCATGCGTGTGCAGAACAGAAGGAGCTGGGGTGGGGGTGGTGGCTGGATCTCCCGACAAGCTGAAGATGCTGTGCCCCTGCCTCGCGTCCTTCTAGAGTGTCAAGGAGACAAAGTTTTATGTGGAAGCTTCGGTAAGCCTCCTGAGGCATCTGCCCACTCAAGCCTGTGACCACACTGTGGGAGCGCAGTCACCTGGCTAAGGAACGGGACGACTGAGCCCCACACCCAGCCCAGGTTCCTCCTGCTCCCCAAGGCAGCTGGAAGCCCGTGACACTCACCGAAAGTCAGTCTGCAACACAGCATGGCTGAAACAGAGCTATCCCGGGGCCTGGCAATTCCATTCCAAGGTATGTGTCCAAGAGAACTGACACGTCCACAAATGCTTATAGCAACATGTTCGTAAGAACCAAAAAACGAAAACAACTCAAAGGTCCATCAACTTATGAAGAAAGAAACAAACCGTGCTATCTCCACACAATGGACTATTATTTGACCATCAAAAAGAATAAATATAGATAAAATATCAAAACACAGATAGACCTAGAAAACATTATGCTAAATGAAAGAAGCCAGACAAAAGACCACATATTGTATAATTCTATGTGTCAACTAGACTGGGCTAAGGGATGCCCAGATAGCTGGTAAAATATTATTTTCTGGGTGTGTCTATGAGGACATTTCCAGAAAAAAATCAGCATTTGAATCAGTAGAATGAAAAAAGATCTACCCCCATCAATGGGGACAGGCATCACCCAATCCTTCGAGGGCCTGAACAGAAAATGCAAAAGGAAAAGGAATTTGCTCTCTCTGCTCAAGCCGTGAGACCATCTTCTGCTCTCAGACATCCGAGCTCCTGGTTTGGGGGCCTTTGGACTCAGACCGAGACTGACGCCATTGGCTGCCATGGTCCTCGGACCTTTGGGCTTGGATTGGTGCCACACCACCTGCTCTCCTGCAGCCCCAGCTCGTGGGGGCAGATTGTGGGACTTCTCGGCCTCCGTAATCATATGAACCAATCCTTCAAAATAAATCTCTTAATAAAAATAAATAAAATAAATCTCTATATATTTGTATTATATATATCCTACTGGTTCTGTTTCTCTGGAGAACCCTAATTAATACAGACTTCATTTATATAAAATGTCCGTAATAGGCAAATTCATAGAGACAGAAAGATTAGTGGTTGCCAGGGGCTTGGAGAAGGGGAAAATGAGAAGTGACTGCTTAAGGGTTTCCATGTGTGGTGATGAAAAAATTCTAGAACTAGAGAGTGCTGATGGTTGCACAACCTTGCAAATATACTTAAAACCACATTGAACTGTATGCTTTAAAAGGGTGAATTCATGGTATGTGAATTATATTTCAATTAAAAACACATACAGGCTAGATGTGGCGGCTCATGCCTATAATCCTAGCACTCTGAGAGGCTGAGGCGGGAGGATCGTTTGAGGTCAGGAGGTCGAGACCAGCCCAAACAAGAGTAAGAGAAAGAACCCGTCTCTACTAAAAATAGAAAAAAGTAGCTGGGTATGGTGGCGCACACTTGTAGTCCCAGCTACTTAGGGAGACTGAGGCAGGAGGATTTCTTAAGCCCAGGAGTTGAAAGTTGCGATGAGCTATGATGACGCCACTACACTCTACCTGGGGTGACAGAGTGACACTGTGCCTCAAAAAAACAAACAAAACAAAAAAGAACACATACACACAATACTACACTAGAAGCAAACACAACAAAAATAAAAATGGACAAATGGAACTACATCCAACTTAAAAATGTGCATGCACCAAAGGACGCAATCAGGAGAGTGAAGAGGCAATCCTACGGAATGGGAAAGAATATTTGCGAATCATGTATCTGATATGGGGTTAATATCCAGAATACATAAAGAACTCAACAACAAAAAAATAAAATAAACTGATTAAAAAATGGGCAAAGCACTTGAACAGACGTTTCTCCAAAGATGATACATGAATGAGCACTAACCACATGAAAAGATGCTCAGTGTCACTAATCATTAGGGAAAGGCCAACCTAAACCACAATGAGACACCACCTCGCGCCCCTTAGGGTGGCCAACGTCAAACACACAGAACACGCTCGCAAGGATGTGGAGAAACCGAAACCCTTGGACGCTATTGGTGGGATTGTACAATGGTGCGACTGCTATAGACAGCAATACAGAGGTTCCCCCAAAAATTACAAATAGAACTACCACGTGGTCCAGCAATCCCACTTCTGGGTATGTATCCAAAAAATCGAAGGCAGGATCTCAAAGAGGTATTTGTACCCCACGTCACTGCAGTACTCGTCACGACAGCCGAGCGGTGCGGGCAAGCCAGTGCCCGTGGATACACAGGTAGACAAAATGTGGTATATTCCTGCAATGGAATATTCTTCAGCCTTAAAAAGGAAGAAAATGCACACACACGCTACAGCATGGACGAACCCTGAGGACATTATGCTGAGTGAAATAAGCACGATGGACAAATACGCGTGATTCTACTTTTCCGAGGTGACTCGAGCAGTCAAATTCACAGAGAGACAGAAAGTGGGATGGTGGTTACCAGGGGCCAGAGAAAGCAGAGATGCTCAACGGAACCGAGTTTCACTTTTACTAGATGAAAAAGTTCAGTTTCACAGCAACGTGACCAAACTTAACACTGTCGAACTATATAATTAAAAGTGACTACAATGGTAAGTTTTACGTTGTGTTTTATCACTATAGAAAAAGTAAAAAGAAATAAAATGTTAGCCCATCGGGAGAAAACACACAGCACCACAGCTAACATCTCCATCTGCCCTGCCGTGTGCTGGGTCATCACATCTTCCGCTGATCCCGTAAGATGCCCTCCCCTGGGGCCACCGCATCACCACACTGCACCTCACTGGCCTGGAACCAGGGACAGAATGAGCAGGGACCACATCTCCATCCCCCGGGCTTAGCCTAGCGCCTGGCACCCAGCAGGTGTCAGATAAATATTTACTGAAAACGTTGTATAGCACCCACGTGGTGAAGTCAGGCTGGTACAATTGTCCCCATTTTACAGACAGGTCCATGGAGGCTCAGCAAGGCAAGGTGACCTGTTCCAAACCACAAAGTCAGCAAGTGGTAAAGTAAGAAGTGGACCCAACGTCCCAGACTCCTGTTACGGGACCCCTTGCATAATATCACCTCCCTTCAGAGTCTACCCAGAATCCATTTCTACAAGGAATTTACAAATAACAATTTTGGGCCTAAATTAGCAATTCTTAACTTTTTTGTATCATGGACCCATTTGATAATCCAAATAAAGTTTGGACCAAAGCCCATCCTCAGACTGCTATCTGGGTGAGTTCATTTATTCTCAGGATTTTAGAGCCAGCTCTACATTCCCACACGTCAGAATAAACTGGGGTGCTACTTCAAATTCATGTTCCTAGTCCCATCCCCTGGGAACTGGTCAGTCCGGGGCCGGACGCAGGAATCTGCATGGGGCACACCAGAGGATTCCGGGGTAGGCGGCTGTCACACACACAGATCCGAGAGCGGCTGCCTCCCAGATCTTTGACTGCAGCCCTCGTGACTCTGAGAGCTACCGGCCCCTCCTCCCAGCTGCCCACTGAACCCGGCTACTAGAGTGTTCCACCAAAACCTAACGAGGACCACTGTGAGCTCAACATCTTTCTTCCATAAATACTCCTCTGCCCGGGTCACCAGATCAGAAGCCTGAGCGTCACCGTTATGCCTGTCCCCACCCCACATCTTGACCACCCCCAAGGCAGGCTGGCTCCACCTCCTGCGAGCCTCTGGGCCCTTCTCTCCGCCACCCCTGCTGGTCCCAGCTCCCAGGTTACTCTCTCTCCAGCCCCTCTGTCCGTCTTCTACCCTGCAATCCTGACTGCATCACCGCCCCGCACAAAGCCCTTCAGTGGTGACCGGACCCTAGAACTGCAACGTCCAAAGCCATAGCCATCTATGGCTATTTACATTTCATTAAAATTAAATAAATAATATCAAAACGTCTGCCCCTCAGTCACACTGGCCACATTTCAAATGTTCAGTAGCCACAGGGGCCACCGTACAGGACATCCTTGTAGAAAGTTCTAGTGGACAGCGCAGCTCTAGAACCCAGCCTTTGAGGCCTCCAGGGTCTAGCCCCAGCCTCTACAAGGCCACTCCCCAGGACCCGTGGCCTGGGGCCACACAAACTACACTCAGCACCCAAAACTCATGACCTGGCCTCCAAGCCTCTGCATGGGGCATGGACCCTTCCCCGCCTAGTTAACTCCTGCCCAGCCTTCAGTCCAGCCCAGCTGCCACCTCCTCCTCTGACCAGGATGAGGGCCCAGGCTTCTGCCTATCACAGCATTTAAAACAACGAGCTGTAGCAGATAGCGACATGCTGACTCCCTTCCCCCAAACCAATCGTTTTGTACCAGGGGTGAGTTCACTGACCCCGCCAGAGGACATCTGGCAACGTCTGAGACTGTGTCGGTGGGCTGCTACTGGCATCTGGTGAGCAGAGGCCAGGACATCGCACAAGGCACACGGCAGTCCCCACGACAAAGAAGTGTGTGGCCTAAAACGTCAGGAGGGTCAAGATTAAGCAACCCAGCCCCAGACTGGGCAACTCCGACAAGGCAGGGGCTGCGTCCCGAACACGGCACATCCCCAGCCACCAGCCAGAGTCGGGCACGTGGGAAACGCTCAGTAGAGATCGAACACTTAGCGGGTTTGGATGTTCTATCGAATTCATTATCCAGGATTTCAGTTCTCCTACAGTGTCTTCATAATGACAGGGTGAATAACGGCCCCCGAAACATCCAAGGTCCTAATCCCCACCGCTCATATGGCAAAAGGGGCTCTGCGGACACGATTCGGTTAAGGATCCTGAGATGCGGAGGTTGTCCTAGATCGCCCGGGTGGGCCCTAAATGCCATCACAACTGTCCCTGTAACAGAGAGGCATGGGGACACCTCGCGCACACACACACAAGGTCACATGAAGGTGGAGCAGAGATCTGAAGATGCCACACTGCTGGCCCCCAAGACGGAGGAAGGGACCACAAGCCAGGGAAAGCCACCAGGAGCTGGAAAAGGCTGGGAACAGACTCTCCCCTCCAGTGTCTCCGAAGGGAGTGTGCCCCCTGACACCTTGGTTTCAACCCAGTAAAACTGATTTTGGATTTCTGGCCTCCAGAACTGTAGGAGAATAAACTTCTTGTCTTAAACTAATATGTTTATGGCAATTTGTTACAGTGGCCATAGGAATCTAATAATCTCTTCCACTCTGGGGTTTACTGGATTTGCATCACAGAGTTCAAAAACAGAGACTGGAAGGAATGGCATTTAGTGCTAGGGCCCCACACCTGCTGGCTCTGAGGGCTGAAAGGAGAGCGGGGCGGAGCCGGTGAGGGAGTGCAGCTGAGCTGCCGCTGTTTCCAGGCGTGGCAGCTGCCTGGGCCCTTGGCAAACGTGGTCACGGGTCATTCCGCATGTCTTGGGCCCGCTGCCTTCCGGATGCTGAAGGTTCCAGGCAGGCAAGTGACTTGACCCAGGGCAAGTCTGTCTGGCTGGAGTCGCACAGGGATTAGAATAAAAATCAAGCCCTTTCCCACTCGTCCAGCCACAGTGGCCTTTCCCTGACCTTTTGACATAGCCTCAAAGCCTTTGCATTTGCTGTTGCTTAGCTTGGAACACTCTTCCTTCAGAGTCTCCCATGGCTGCCTGCTTCTCATGACTGAGAGCTCACCTCAAACATCACCTCCTCAGAGAGGCCCTCCTGGGTTGCACTAAAGCAAGTGGCCTTTTCCAGTTACTTTCTCTTTCATCACCCAGCTGATTTCCTTCTTACACTTTGTAATTATCTCACTCATCTCTTTGTTCACCTGTTCAATGTTAGCTCCGCCCCTTCCTCCTCCCCCCAGCGCACAGCAGGCTGCAGGAGGGCAGGGACCTTGACTGATGTGTCCACAGGCGTGTCCCTAAGCCCCATGCCTGGCACACAGTCGGTGCTCAATATATTTGGAATGAAAGAATAAGTAAATGAATCTGCAGCTTTGGGGAATGAGTACCCAGAGTTCAATCCCAACGTACCTGACCTTGGCTTTCCTGAAGGCCAGCTCCTCTTCGTTGCCGAAGTCCAGGGACACATCCTCAGTGTCGTCCACCAGGGCCTGGGGGGACACAAGGGCAGGTGGCAGGCACGCCCTGCGCTCCTGGGCTGGTCTCCACTACGCACCTTGCTGGGTTCCCAAGTGGCCCCTGAGAGCTGGCGGGGTGCAAGGCGAGGCCTTGTCCACCCTCCTGACCACCGGGGGCCAGCCCAGCCCCAGGCCCCGGACTGGCGCATCCCTGCTGCTCCCGGCTCCTCCCAGCGCCAGCATCCCCACCGCCTACCTGCTTCATCCTCCCGGCAGCCCACCTGGCGCCCACGCCCAAGGCTTGTGCTCCGCCGGTCACCGAAGGGAGCGGACGCCGGGCGGGAAGGGGGCGGGCGGCGGGCGCAGAGGGTCTGGAGCCCGCGCCCCTCGGGGCTGCTTCGGCGCAGGTCGCCGGGTGGGGGCGGGGCGCGCGGGCCTAGAGCGCAGTCGCGCTCCTTGGGCGGGAGAGGGGGCGCCCGGCGGGGGCGGGGCCGGGGCTGGGGAGGGTCCGGGCAGGGGGCGCGCGGGGGAAGGCGCCAGGACCGAGGGCTGAGGCCGCGGGTGCAGGCTGCAGGGCGGTCCTGGAGAGCAGTGGGGGCGAGGGGGTCAGTGAGTGTGCGGATGCTCCGTGGATGTCCAGGGAGAGAGTGACGGGAATGGATGAACGCCAGCGTGGGGTAGCTGCATCCCGGGTTGGGGGCGGGTCTGTGCTTCCCGGCAGTCCCTGCGCCCAGAACGGCCCCAGGCTCCTGTGCAAAGCAGATTCCCAGACCCTGCCCAGGGGACTCCGGAGGCTGGGAGCGGGGCCCTGGCATCTGCCCTTTAACGGGTGACGCTGGCTGCTGCAGCCAGTTTCGGAACCGCCGGGAGGTCGCGTGCGTGGGGTGCCAGGCGCACTGAGCACAGAGTATCGTCATTGTTGCTGTCGGCAGTCATAGCGGTGTTTCTCCACGTGAAGGTCTTCCTGGGTATCTCTCGGGAAAGAAGGCCTGTCACCTGAGAGTGTTTCCTGGCCCAGGACACGGTCTCTCCCCTCTCCTCCCTGCCTACCCCCCAGCAGGGGCAGAGGGCTGAGCATGAAGATGCCAGGGACGCTGGTCCTGCCCTTCAGTCTTCTCGCCGAGGGCAATAGGTGCCTCTTCCTCACCCCTGGTGACCCCAGAAAAGGCCCCTCAGCCACAAGCTCCTGACTCAGCTTACCCACTGCTGGGCCCCATGAGTAGGGGTGGAGATAAGCTGCCTTCCCCTCCAATCCCTGGGCCACCAGGGGCTTTCTGCCCCCACCCGCACCCCAATTCCCTAAGCTGACCCCACAAAGGGCCTGCCTGCTGTGCGTGGAGGGAGGGTGCTTTCTCCTGGGCACAGAATGCCATCTTCAGGAGCCAAGACTTAAAAAAAGTATTTGCCAACCTCTGCTGCAATTCTAGTAGCTTCTAAAAGCCCCACTGCCCTGGTCCCGCTGAAGACCAGTTAAATCAGGCTCTCCACAGGTGGAACCCGGCACCAGGGTTTTCAAAGTTGCCAGGTGTTGGGCACCAAGGTGGAGAACCGTGTTTTATAGCAAACTGCTGCTTCTCAGGCCTCAACGTGCAAACGAATCACCTTTTAATGTGCAAACAGTCACCTGGGCTCTGGTGAGAATGCAGGTGCTGACTGGGGCCTGAGACTCTGCATTTCTGGCAGCTCCCAGAAGAGGCCGAAGCTGCTAATCTCTGGACCGCCCTGCACACTGTGAGGCTCTAAACCACCAGAGCGGGCGGGCTCTTCCCGCCCTAAGCAGGCTCTCCTCAGAAGTGTCAAACCGAGAGGCGAGAGGCACGCTCCCCGCTGGGCCCCAGAGGCCTGGGAGGGGTGTGGGGGAGGAGGGGCCGGTGGAGGCCAGCTGGAGGCCAGAAGCCGTTCCAGAACACTAAGGGGTTTTTCCTGTGACCCTGAGAATCAGCAGCTGTTGTGTCTGCTGAATTGGGGCTCAAAGAATCCCCCACAGGGGTGGGAGGTGGGAAAACCCCCTTGGGATCCCCATTTGGGGCCAACTGTCATTCTCAGCCATTGGGTTGGGGATGCCTCCAGAAATAGCCACAGTTCCTGCCATCTGGAGGTCACTCCCCTCTCCTCTCCTGACCTGTCCACGTGGGGACAGAGGCTGAGGCTGCAGATGTGGGGCCAGCATGAGGCCCTGTTATTCCCTCCCCAGGAGAAAGCACCCTCCCTCCACACGCACCTGGACGGGGTCAGCTTACCGAACCTGGAGGGTGGGCAGAGAGCACGAGGGTCGTGCAGGGAATTCGTCATCAGTTCTAATACTGGCTGTCAGAGTCACAGGCCTCCTGAAACTGCAAGGCAGGGCTCGGGAATCTGCTTTTAATAAGAACCGGGGGATTGCTTGGGGGCTGGACTTTTGGGAAACAATGACCTTCTCCCGACCACCACTCTGCTAGTCTTGGCCCAGGAGGGTTGGAAGAGTGGAGCTGGGAGGAACAGCGTCCACTCTGATCCCTGCAGCTGGGGTCCCCACCTCCGAGCCAGAACTACCAGGGGAAGGGGCTCCAGGCCCAGACAGCCACTGGCCTCTGGGTGACCACTGGAGGTGAAGATCTGGAGTCGGCAGGCCTGGCTAGAAATATGGCAGGGTGGCCTTGGCCAGGGGACTGCACCTCTCTGGCCTCAGTTTCCACATCCATCAAGTGGAGCCACATTTCCCCCCGCCCCCACACCTGGCAGAGATGAAGGACTAGAGAAAACACATGTCAAGTGCCCTCCTCAGAGTAGGGGCACAGAAAGCAGTGGCCCTGATGACAGTGACTACAGTCATCAGCAGAGGGGCCTGGGGTCCGAGGAACCCCCATGGGCCAGCAGCACACAGGATGGGAGCCTCACATCAGACCCACCCCTACCCTGAGGGGCATCTGTCTTTATGGCAGAACAGAGGGGTCCTCCCTGACTGTTGGCCCCACACTGTGTGCCCCCGGGACAAATGGCACCTTGGACAGAGGTCGCACCGGCCCTGCCCTCCAGTGGCCCCGGGAGCCCAGGAGCAGGAGGCAGGGGCTTGAGTGTGAATTCTGACGAGCTCAGGTCGAGGAGCTGGAGCCCAAAGGCTAGGGGAGCAGGGGTCGGCCCGGCCAGGCCATGCTGGGCTCTGAGCCACAAGGAATGTTCGACTCTTTAGCTTCGGGCAAAGGGTAGGTGGTATAGACAATCAGTACAGGGTTGAGAGGGGTTTGACCAGACCTGGGACCAGAAAAGGCCCCAAGCTGCACCCTGTCCCCCACCAGGCGGGGTGGCAGTGGCAGCCCCCAGACCTGCCATGGGAGGCGGGCAGCCGCTCCTCATCCTCAGCCCGGTGTTCCCGCAGGCGGCACTCCGCAAGATCCCACCGGGCCCTAAGATCTGCCTGCCTGGCACCGGGATACAGCCCTGCCATCCCTCCCCACACAGCATCGTCAGATCTAGCAAATAAAAATAAGGAAACAGGACTTGATTTGAATTTTAGATAAATGACAAATAATTTTTTAGTATAAGTATGTCCTGTGCAATATTTGGGACATATTTCTATTAATACTAAAAAATGATCAGTTGTTTATCTCAAGTTCAGATTTACCTGGATGTCCTGTATTGTCCAGCAGCCCCATGACTCCAGGCCCGGGCCCATCTGGGCCCACAACACAGGGGCTCCACCGTCCTGTCTGTATGACTGCCCCTGCGACCCTCACGCTGCTGCCCATTTCACAGGGGCTTCTCCCACCCAACGCAGACCCCTGGTCCTTCCTCATGCCGGCAGCCAAGGCGGGGCACAGCAGACAGTCCAAGAAGGAGGTTCCCTCCTGTGGGCTGCCTCCTGGGCCCATCGACCTTGTCGGGGCAGGCGGTGGGACATGGAAGTCAGCCTTGGATTTCGACCCAGACAGACCCGGGTGCATGCCCAGCCGTGCCCAGTGTGGGCGCAGGAACACAGCGCCTAGACATACAAAGACATAAGGTGCTTTGGGCTGATATTCTGCTGTGGGCAGATAAATAAAGCCAAGTCAAAAAAGAAGAAACCAGAACTTGTGAAAACTATGCTAAATGCCCCAAAACAAGGTTGCTTTGTCCAATCTGGAAGCTACAGTCACTACTGAGCCCTTGAGATGGGGTGAGGCTGACTGGAGACCGGCTGTCACACAAAACGCATGCCAGAGTTTGAAGACTTAATAGGAATAAAATAATGAAAATAATAATAAGTAAATAATTTTGTAATTGCTCCCACGTTGTAATAATAATCTTCTGGATATATTGGGTTAAAGAAAATGTATTATTAAAATTAATTTTACCTCTTTCTTTTTACTTTTTAAATGCGGCTCTTAGAAAATGTAGAATTACTTACGCAGCTCTCCTTACGTTTCTCTCACTAGAGAGTGAGTGGTTGGGTGGACATTAGAAATCGGGCAGCGAAGTCCTTTCTGAACTGAGCCTCAACATTCAAAAAGATTTTATGCACAAATTTAAACAAACATAAAAGTCAGCAGCATCATAAACCCTCGGGTACCCATCACCGATTTAAAATCCTCAACAGACAATCGCTCTTTGTGCTCAAATGTGTTTCCCACTTCCCCCATCCATTGATTCTGAAGCAAACTCCAACATCTTATCATTTTGTCTTAACGTTTCAGTATGTGGCTCTGAAAACGGACTCGAGAAACAAAGCCACCAGCAGTTCCACTCCTGGGGATGTACCCGAGAGAACTGGAAACAAGTTCACCCACGACCTTGAATGTGAATGTTCACGGTAGCATCATTCGTCGCTGCCAAGATGTCCATCGACGAAGAATGGATGAACAGAATGTGGTCTGTCCACAGGGCGGAATATTCTTTATCCATCCCAGGCACGAAGTACTGACACGCGCTACAACGTGGGTGGGCCTTGACGACATTGTGCTGAGAGGAGCCAGACACCTAAGGCCACATATTGTTAGATTCCGGGCATATGACATGCCCAGAACAGGCGAAGCCACAGCAGAAATAGACAGGGGGTTACCGGAGCCTGGGGCTGGGAGGGAGTAGAGAGTAGCTGCCAATCAGTACAGAGTTTCTTTTCAGGGTGATGAAAATATTCTGGAATTAGTGGTGACGATTGTACAACTTTATGACTATACTAAAAATCATTGAGTGGTACACTTTAAGAGGGTGAATTTTATGAGGTGTGAATTATAGCTCAATTGTAAAAAGCCACAACGTCATCACGATGCCTAAAAAATGAACAGTTATCCTCAGTAGCAGAGATCCCAGCATCCCATCAGGATGCAAACCCGGATTATCCACAAAATATTTGTATCTCCCAGTTTTTTTTAATTGCATCCTAATAAGGGCCACACGTCGCATGTGACAATAATACACGAATAAGCACGTGAATAAATAATAAATAATATATGAGTAAATCTCTTAAACCAGGAGGCTTCTCTCCTGCGCTCGTTTCTTGCAACGTGTTTGCGGGAAACCCCAGGGCCGTCTGTCCTTTGCCTCTTCCCACAGCATGTGTTCTGGTGGTGGCATCCCTGAGATGGAAGACCCCACATTCTCAGCCTGCTCAACAGGAGTGTCCTGCCTGGCATCCTGAGAAACCCACCCTACCCTATCCTTGCCTAGCAGGGGGTAGCTGTCAAGATGGCAAATGACTTGCCAAAGAAATGCCCCTGCAAGTTGGGGGCCGGGCCAGAGCCAGGGAGCCAGGTGAACACAGGCCTGGGCCTTACCTGCAAACCATTTGCTGGATAAATGGTGGTGGTTAGCCCAGAGAGCAAAAGATTCCCCAAGAAACAGTGGCCTTCCCCTAGGTATTCTTAACTGACTGCTTAGCACAGACTTAGCAAGGCGGTCCCCAGCCCTGTGCTAAAGTGAGAGGAGGAAACTTTGGGCTCTGTCCTCTGCCAGGTGGTTTCCACCTGCACCCTCCGGCAGGTGGATGCCGATCTCCCATCCGGGGCCCAGAAGGCTCAGTGGCAGGACCGCCCGTCCTCTGCTGGCTCCTGCCTCTCTGTTCCTGCGACTGCGGCCAGATGCAGCCGGTTCTCAGAACACACCAAGGCCTTTCCCAGCCTGGGACCTTTGCACGTGCCATTTCCTCTGCACTGACGCTGCCCCACAGCACATGCTGAGGCTCCGAGTGGCCCGTGGTGACCTCTTCCCTAACATGCCACCAACTACTGTCTTTTTTAATTTTTTTTTTTTTTTTTGAGACAGAGTCTCGCTTTGTTGCCTGGGCTAAAGTGAGTGCCGTGGC
>CAUYSK010109662.1:0-31145 GCA_963575035.1 Avahi laniger
CAGCCTAGCTCACAGCAACCTTAAACTCCTGGGCTCAAGCGATCCTCCTGCCTCAGCCTCCCGAGTAGCTGGGACTACAGGCATGCGCCACCATGCCTGGCTAATTTTTTCTATATATTTTTAGTTGTCCAATTAATTTCTATTTTTAGTAGAGATGGGGTCTCGCTCTTACTCAGGCTGGTCTCGAACTCCTGAGCTCAAACAATCCGCCCACCTCAGCCTCCCAGAGTGCTAGGATTACAGGTGTGAGCCACCGCGCCCGGCCCATCTGTCCTTTTTCAAAGTGCTGGCTGGCTGCCCAACCAACCTCTGCAGTTCTGCTCCCATCCCATTGATGGGGCAGTACCAGCCACTCAGTCCCCACCACCAGGAGGAGGGGTCAGATCCTCAGCAGCCACCTTCCCGGGCTCTCTGAGGGAAGGTAGAGTCTATCTTGCTAGACCTGGGCAGGCCTTGGAAGTCTCCTGGTCCACCCCTCCTGTGAGCAAAGAGGAAGTGAAACCAGAGACAGTGGACATGATCGTCTTGCTGCCACACAGAGAGTTAGTGACAGATCCAGGGATGTGCTATCTGGGATTCTTTTTCGATGAGTTCTCTCTTTTCCCCATTCTTCCTTTTATATACAAGGATGGAAAAAAGTGCCCAATTTTCTGGAGGCTCGAGGCCCATTTGGCAGAGAGAGTGAAACACAAAGAAAGGCCAGAGAACCCAGCCTGGGAGGATGGAAGATGCTAGTCAGGACTCACACGGTGTCCAGGAATGGAGGGCGGAGGGCAGAGGGCAGAGGGTAAAGGGCATGAACCACCCAGATGGTTCCAAATCCCTCAGAGGATTTGGAAGGAGGGCCGAGGTGTTCCTGTTAAGGATGTGCTCTGAAGACTCTACTCTTAGTAGAGAAGTTCAATTTTTTCTTCTATTTTTTCTAATTCCAAAAGATCACTTGCAGGGGGTGGCGGCTGGAGGACTAAGAGACGTGGCGTGGGGCAGAAAACCGAGCACACAGGGAGGAGGGGCTGGGATCTGAAGCAGGGAAGGCTGTGCCCCTGTTAGTCCCAGGAGGCGCCGCTCATTCCAGCGTGGCAAATGGCAGGGGACCTGGAGGGATCCTTCCCATTGGAATCAGGGACCTAACTCTAGGACATATTGAATTGAAATGAAAATTCTTTGGCTAGAAATTAAAAGGGAAGTGAGTTAGAAGGAGAAACATTAACCTCAGGAATATGTAGAATCCAGAGAGGTTAGATCTAGGCATTACCCCACAAGAGGAGTGTTTAATTTTTTCTTCATTTGTGAACCATCCCATGAGAAATCCATTATCTGTGTGTGTAGCAGCATGACATTTTTAGTGGTAAAAGGCTCTTCAAACATGTAGATATGTATCAGTAGCACAGAAGCAGTCCAAAATGCTTTCTTCAGAGCAAAACATACAGTTTAGAGACCTGGGATTAGTCTTTCATCGGTCATGGTCAAGTCAGGAGATGCTTGGTATTTAGAAGTCTGAACAATCCTCAGGAACTATGGGATGTCTTCTCTGGGATGTATTAAATCAAAAACAAGTCTCAATTTTGGATGTAGGTTTCTGTTACCAGACATGACTTTTAACTTCATTCCAGCCGATTTGTGACATAAGCAAGGCATAGAGTTTGGCTCATGGGAGACAATTTGGTGCTGATTGTGAAATGCATCACAAAGGCTCCGGAAATACTGTGTCTTCTAGGTGGTCAATGGAACTGAGTCATCCTCACGGGATGACAGGTGCTTGATAATTCAGCCACGCCCTGCACTGAAACTCCAGAGGCAGCCAGAGAAACTTACGCGTGATTCACAGCGCTTCATCTGTGACTCTCTTCTGAAATTGCGACTTCGTTTTCTCCATTTCTCATTTCTCCGCAATGCTTCATATCTGTGACTTTGTGGCACCCAGGGCAGTTCAGGAATGGGAAAGAAAGGCTGTCTCTGTTTCCTTTTCAAACCCCATGGCCATGTGCATCTGGACGCCCGCACTTCCAGAAACGCCCTGCTTCCCCCAGCAGCCTCCACTGGATGCATTCGGATGACTTGTATCTTAGCAAGAAGGTACAACCGCATGAGCCCTTCAGAGCACCTTAATTCTCACAAGACCTGGATCTGAGGCTGGGCTTAGTAAATCTCTCCAAGTTTCTCCAGCCCAGGCCTTTGCCTGCATTAAAATAACCTGGGTGTGCACACTCTGCTTTAACTTCTTCCGAGCACCCCATAAATCAGCCACAGTGGAGGGCGTGGGCGTGAAGGAAGCTCACCCCCTCAGTCACTTCCTCCATCGCTTCAGAGCCGCGCTGGCCAAGTTCCCCCGTCTTCTGAAGAGGATCCAGTAGAAAGTGGGCACCCACCTTCTCCATTAACTCAAATAAACTGTTCCATCTGCGTCAGGTGAACTCACTTTTCCATGTTGCGACCAAATGTTTCAGATTTCTTATAGGTAAGTAGTTAGCCCCTGACTAATCTGTGTGCACTAATTGAGTAAAGATTTGCTAAAAACCTCAGTCCTGATGCACCCTGGTGGGGAGTTGGGGCAAGTAGGGCAAATGCCTACCTGTTGGATGACCTTTCCTAGGAAAGAGGCACAGAAGCCAGCATTACTGGGAAATATAAATATTTCTCATTCAGAACGCCAGGATATGTGCCAGGGTGGAGCAGGAGTGACAAAGAAGCCCATCTCACATGCCAAACCTAAGGAGCTGCTAGAGATGTTTATAGCGCCTTGTTGAGAAGGAATCTGGGGCCCCATCCAGGCTCACTAGGAAACACATCTGTGACTGTTTAGCCCAGTCTGCTGCAGGCACAGGATGGAGGGGTAGTGGTATCTGGGTCCTGGGTGGGTGCACCTTAGACAATAGCCAAGAATTCTGAGATCCATTCTTCTAGCAGGGACCCCAGATCAAATTTAATCTCTACAGGTTTGCCCAACATCCAGCACCACCTGAAAGAAGCTACTTGAGGTCACATACGAAGGAAAAAGGCTCTGATCAGAGGCATGCCTTGGAGACCTCGGGAGATTCCTTGAACTTTCAAAGCTTCCTCATAGCTGTTACTTTCAGCACCCACCATCGGATTCCACAGAAGGATTAGCAGTAATTCCTTTGAATGAAAGGGGGACTGATGGCTTCGTAGCCTGTTTTGAGGAATGAGGAGCTGGGCATGGGGAAAGAAGAGTGCTCTCTGTCAGAGCTAGCAGAGTGAGAATGGAAAGAAAAGCAAGTGAAATTCCGGGTCTATGGACCAGGAGTGAGGCCCACCTGGAGGACAGGTGATAGAGGGTTGGGCAGGTGAGAAAGAGGCCACAGGGAGACTGAACAGCTGGGAGTCCTGTGTGATTTTTCTTTTAAAACTACATTGAGAATGTTTTCTGGCTTTTCCTCTTATAAGATGATGATTAAAGGGAAATATTGATAATTTGACTATATATGTGGCAATAAAAGGATCTGACCTATAGTTAGGGAAAAGAGGACCTCTGTGTAGGTTGGAAAATGCCAGCTTCACGATTAAAGACTTTGCTTTTCTTTTGTAGAAATAACTCCTAAATTAATAAATCTACAAAATAGCCTGCTGAAGGGTTTTCTTCCCAAACTGAAAGAAACTGGTATGTGTGTGTTTTATTAGTGAATATCATGGAAGCTAAACTGATCTCTAATTTCTAAGCCATAAAAAATTTATATTCCTATTAAATCTGCTTTTTTCACCATTCTATATTCTCTCATAAGTCACATTGCCCAATTAAGTCTTTTAAGGAAATTCAGTATAAATTCTTTTCATGGCCCAAATATTCTTTGAAGAATGAAAAAAACAAAATATGCCCATTTTCCTTGGAAAATTAGCTGGCCTATTTTATGAATTGAAACTCTTAAAATTAAATCATTTTCTTTGAACGAAGCCAGAACACACATTCATTCTCAATACTTCCTGCCTCTGGGTGGGATGGCGGACGTTTCCAGAGAATTGGCGTGCCAGAGTTCTACAAGTCTGGTCTTTAAACCTGTTTTCCAAGCCTGCCTCCAGTTGTTTGTAGAGAAACATGCCTTTCATGGTAAATGGAAACATACCCAGTGTCAAGTTCCCTGCTCTTAGCTCTAAAATTAGAACATGTTGGGTGCGGGGAGTGGAGTGGGGGTGAGGAGTGCAGGACTGACTCTACTTACTCAAAAACTCAAATTAGGTGGGACTATAGCGTGTAATATGTGTTTTGCATTATTTTCTCATGCGACCCGGAGCTTTTGTAGGATGGGTGAAGGGGGTTGATAGTTTGTATTCAAATGGAAAGTACTTCCCCCATTTCTCCCACCCCATAATACTCTGACCCTCTGTTAAAATTTTCACTTCTAAAATCAAAGTGGAGAGGGTGATGGATGGATGGACAGAGAGTGTGTTTGTGTGTGTGTGTGTACTTAACTTTGGGCAAGTTCTGAAAACATGCAGTTCTACCTCTGAACTTTCCTGAAAATCAACCTCCTGTCTTGTTCTTCTCAGTGTACCTGTCCCCAGGACACTGGAGTGTCCTGATCTTTCCATGTTTCTGAGCAAAACCATGGGGTGAGTGTCCCTGTTGCCAGAGCCATGGAGGTGGGGTGGGAGAGAGGAAAGGGCTAGTGTCCAAGTACATTCTGCTTCTGCTGGAGGCTAGGATGCTGGTTCTATTTTCCCCTTGGCTTTGCCAGAAGAGGAAGAAGTAAGTAGAAGAAGTCCTTGCCCTCAGCCTCAGGTAATGTGAGCAGTTTTGCCCTGCCAATCAAAGCAAAGTTTTGCCAGACTCATTGCATGCCTGTTCATTTGTTTACTTCCTCCTTTGCTTAGGTCTTAGGTCATATTACCTAAATATTTCTTCTCTTCGTGTCCCTCATGATTATACAGCCATCTGGAGTCCAGGGGTTGGAATTTATTTATCTAAGTCTCTGGCATATAATTAAGAGTTCAGCAAACATCCGAATGAGCAAATTCACTTTAGCATAGGGTTACTGATGTCTCCTTTGTGTGAGACCCATATCCTGGCACTGAGGGGGCTGGAGCGGGGGTAGGGGGCACTCAGACACCTGTACCTTGTAAGGTCCAACCTTCAGGTGAGGGAGAGGACAGGATCTACTGTGGTGCCTGCCAAGAGGGGCAGACAAAGGTGCACACATACACACATTATTGTCTCTCAACCCAACCCAGTGCTTGGTACATAGTGATAAATGCTCGTTGGTTAATTTAAATGTTTTAAATCCAAGAAATACTCATTTCTGAGTGGTGTTTTGGGTTCCCAGCATCCATACTTTGGAAATTAGCCAAACTGCTCTAGAATCTGCACTTTGACAGAGTCCAGCAAATGGTCCCCTTGCCTTTATCCAGATTCTGTGGCCCCAAGGGGATGATAGCAGCCCACAGCTCCAGGGGCCGAGGGCTTCTAATTAGCAAACTGATGCCATTTGCTACGATGGTTATAGTAAAACAGCTAAAATGAATCTCAAGTGGAGCTTGGGCTTATGTTCAGACAACCTCAACTGCTACTGTCGGTCTATAGAACAAAGGGCTTGGGGCAAGGTCTGCAGCCTGGTCACTACGGAAAAGCGTGAGAAGGGTGGGGTGCAGGGGAGGAGGCTACATTTAGTCTTACTAAATAAAAATTGAAAGGGCCCAACCGAGTTCTGCTGTTTGCCGCTGGCGGTGGTGGAGGGAGGGAGAAGACAGGGTGAAAGGCTAGAGTTTGCTCTGGAGTCATGAGACGAGCCGGAAATCATTGGCAGAGTTTGTTGCTTTGTTTTAAACAATTGAGATGGGGTTGCCAAAGGGGAAAAGTTCAAAATCTGAACCTTGTTGCAGAAGTTATTCAGCAAGTCTCCCTTTATTCATTAGACATTAAAATGTGGTGTAAATAAACACCCTGGGTAGTTTGGAAACCTAATAACATGAGGAGATCTCAGAGGAGCCCTAATGGGGCCACTTGCATCTGGAACTCCTCAGGGTTTTTTTTTTTAGAGACAGAGTCTTGCTCTGTCACTCAGGCTGGAGTGTAATGGTGCCATCATAGCTCACTACAGCCTTCAAGTCCTGGGCTCAAGTGATCCTCCCACCTGAGCCTCCTGAGTAGCTGGGACTACAGGTGCCACACCACTACATCCTGCTAATTTAAAAATTTTTTGTAGAGACAGGGTCTTACTATACTGCTCAGGCTGGTCTCAAACTCCTGGCCTCAATTGATCCTCCCACCCTAGCCTCCCAAAGCACTGGGGTTACAGTGTGAGCTACTGCACCTGCCTGGAACCCTCCCCCGCCCCAGGTTTTAAAGGCTGATTTGTGTCCATGGGAGGCAGCTTGCAGGTGTCTTTTGTGCCCCCTGGGATGTAGATGTGGAGCTGGGGAGAAAGGTGGTAGTCAGCGCCTTCTCCAGCCTGGCCCCGGGAACGTGGCTCCAGAGCAGTGAGGTCTTTGGAGAAACTAGAGCTGTGGACGTGTCCTCATGCTCATGCACACACAGCACGCACGAGCACAGGAATGTGTACAGTTTCAGAGGCTTCGGGGTCCCCTGAGTCTACCCAAAGGCCTCTGAGAACTTCATCATTCCTTTGTTCCCAGGGTTTGCTCCCTCCTCCCACTCCAGAATCAACTCTAAGTCCTTGCCAGGGTTCGAACCTCCCATGGTGTGCCCCAACCTCCCCTCTTGGCCCTGTCTCCCACTGCATGTTTGCCACCAGGCACAAAGGATTTGGGGGCCATTAACTGCAGATGGCCTGGAGACACATGAAGGGACTTGGGCCCATGTCCCTGGCAGGCCTTACCCAGTAGAGCCCCAGACCCCAGCACTTTGTGCACGGCTAGAAAGCAAAGGGAAAATTCAGAGGACTCAAGATGGCATTAAAGGGAGTATAAAAAGAAATAAAGATGATTGTATGTACGTTCTTTGCATGTGGCGTTCAGTAAGAAGTTTTCTAGCAAACGCTATGATTGTTCCTATTCCAGGGAGAACTCCAGCCCTTTATGGCATTGCCGTCGCCCTCTCTTTCCCTTAAACCAAAGGGCTCTTTGCTCTTTTACCAAACAATTTAGACCTTGTTCTCATTTTTCACTCGGGATGTTAAAAATGCTCTCAGGAAACAGTTCTACCATTCAGAAATTCCAAATATATCCGTGAGCCTTTATTATTCCTCAAGGTTACAGGACTTTTCCTTGGAAACTATTTGAATTTCAGTAGACTTTCTGCTTTTCATGTCTCTTCTTGCTTTTAAAATGAGTTTTGGTAAATTGAAGTCTCTGAGCTTATTTATTTTGCCAAATTTAGTCTGTCTAAATATGCTTTGTTATTTTTTTTTTTTTTTAAGGATTTTAAAGCCCTCCTCCTGAATTTCCTCTGAAAAATTAACTGGGCGAGATACTACAGTGTGTCATTTGTTATCTTCAGCATTAAGCTGGTATTGACATTAAAAAATGAAGCCAGCTGAACATAAAAAGACATCTTTTGGCATCTCTTTTAACAATCTGAACCAAACCTCGAAAGTCATTTCATCTTTTGGTCCCAACTTTGTAAATTAGACCCCTGAATATGCCAAATTTCTGGAGCTCTTTTATCTTTATGCCGAGACACTCCTCCAAAGAGAACTAAATATGTTGGCTGTTGCCAGTAGAAACAAAAGCATGTGTATTCGAGACACCAAGGGAAGAATGCTGTGGGTCTCACTTCTTGCCTGACATTTTGGAGTGGAAAATGACAGCTCTGGCACAGTAGCTTCTCCCATACGGCCAGTGTGTTCACTGCAGACCTACTTCTGTCTCCCAGCAATCTGTCCTGCCCAGGCGCAGCGCAAGCTGTGGAGGTCCAGCTTGGAACTGGATTCTGTAGACAGGCTGCCCGGCTACAACTGGGGACCCAAGAGGAGGGACTGTGTCACCACTCTTCCTGGGAATAAGAGTACTGCCTAGCCAGGGTGAGCCCATGGGGGGCAGGGTTCAAGAACGTCTAAAAGATACATACCTGAGGGGCATCTGAGTGGACCTTCAAGATGCCCCACATGCTCTTATCTGGCTAGGTTTGACCAGGTTTGGTGGGAAGCTCCCTGATTTGGGAATCACTTGATCTGAGGTCATCATGCTTTTCTCCTCTTATAGCTGTGCATCCTCAGGAACATCATTCAACCTCTCTGGACATGAATAATGTGGATAATAATATCTGCTAGACCTCCCTCCGGGTTGCCCTGAAGAGTAAACAAGTTGATGGTTATAAAACGATTTGGTAATCTGTCGAATGTCAGAGGTGGTGGCTTTATGGCTGTCTGGGACTCTGTGCTAACAGTCTGTGCTCTTGAGAAGGTGTCCTGGCCTCCAGGCAATCAGCTTTGAGCTTGTGTTTTCTGAGACATTGATTGGGCTTCATAGTTACTTTTCGAGGCTCATTGGCTTGCTCTAGTCTCACCTGTCCACCTGCTTCACTGTGGGACTTGGGCCAAACCACCCCACTTGTCTGTGTCTCAGCTACTCCCTCTGGAACATGAATCTGGCACCTAGCTCCACCTATCTCAGGGAGACCCGAAAGAGCCAATCAAGTTCATTTATTTAGCCACCATATATTGCGGGTCCGCTTTTGCCTGGCGCTTAGGGTGGAATCATCAGTAAAATAAAACTCCTGCCCTAGTAGAAGAGACAGACAAATGATCAGTCAGTTCCAGGGCAATACAATGAGGTTACAAAAGAAGAATGGGGACGATGCCACAGAGCCCTCCATGGGCCCTGCACTTAAACAGCAGGATTGGAGGGGGATCTTCTTGCCAACTTAATTTCACCGATGCCTCTACAAAAGAAGCTGTGCTGTGCGCATCTAGGGAGAAACAGCGAAGGCAGGAACGTTCACCCATCTGGTGGAAGGTCGGCCCCTGCAACACACACAGCCACAGGGGGAGAGGTTTCCACACTTCTTACAGTATTCTCAGGCTCATTGTCCAGGGAGTGTCCAAAGTGGAGATGTCCTTATCCCTGTACCATCCCTGTGATGTTACATCTGAACACTTTGCCAACTTGCCCCTTGAAAGTCATTTCTTATCAGGGTCAAAGTGACACTCAGCAGTTACAATGTTTGATAAGGCGGTGGTGAATGATCAACCTGCAGCATACCTGGGACAAGTGAGGCGTGGCCCCAGGTCACCTTGCCTGACTCACCTCCAAAGCTGGTGGAGAGGCCTCCTCCTGTCCTCTGCCTGCAGCTGAGCAGAGGATGTCACCTGGACTGTTATCATACGTAGGGTGGGCAGGGGGCCCTGGACAGGTGGCCATAGCCAATCAAATTATACAGAAACTCATTCATTCATTCTTCCATTCTCTTATTGAATGGAATCAAATATGTTAGATGGGCTGGACTTGACGGGGTATAACCAGGAAATAGCAGCTTCTTCCCCCCCCCCCATCACTGCCCTTCCAACCCACTCTGTCGATCTTCTTTCACTGGTCAACATCTCAGGCAGATCCCATAACTACTCAGTCTCTTTCAGGTATTAATGAAAGTCCTCATATTAGAGTATTTAAAAAGCCCAGTCCAATACGCATTTAAAACAGTTTCCCATGAAATTCTGAGCTATTTCCCCTTCCCCCCAGCTTAGTCATGACCCAAGCTCAAGATCTCCTAGTCTGTCTCTTATTATTGCTTCATCTTTTGCCTTTACTAGCTGCTTCCAGCTCCCAGACTAGGGCAGAGTAGAGAGAAGAGGGTAAGGGAAAGAAGCAAAAATGTCTCTTTCCCCAGCTGTGGCAGCTGTTACCTGGCCACTGGTATCCTCTAAACACAGACACCCAGGTGCGGGTTGTTTTCCTTGCAAGGCACTTCAGCCAATTCCTTGGATCCCCCACCCAATTCCCCACCTCTGCTCCATCCTGTGCCTCAAAGTGCCTGGACTTGGAGCAGCGCCCTCCCTGGCAGGCTGTCATGGTGCCCCTCCAGCTCCAGTGCCAATGGGACACCCTACATGGCCATCTAATGTCAGTTCACCTGCCCTGGCAGCGAGGGCCCTTGGCTGGGGACCTATCAGGAGAACTCAAGCTCAACTACCATCCTCAGAGTCCACATGGCCCATGGAAATACATTACACATATTGTACCAGCAAGCTCTGAAGTGTAAGCCTTGCCCAAGAGGTTTTCGTTTTCCAAGATGGTGACAGCCAGGGCAGAACTTCAAGGCCCTGCAGCTCAGCATGCATCGACCAGGAAGGGAGATTTTAGACGCTGCTCCTGGCTGACTCCCCCACACTCTTGAAGCCATCTTTACTTGGTTCAAGGATGGGAAAAGCAGCACCCCCCTTCAAAAACAGGAAAAGGACTATAAATGCACAATATTTCTTACTAGAAATTCCTTATAATCTCTATCTGTATTTATATCTGTATCTATCTTTTGTTTTGGCCAACTCTTAACAAGTCCTCCATGGATAGCAAACTGCATCTTTCTTTAAAATATGGGGCCACTTGGCCAGACACAGAGGCTCACACCTGTAATCCTAGCACTGTGGAAGGTTGAGGCTGGAGGATCACTTGAGACCAGGAGTTGGAGACCAGCCTGAGCAATAGCAAGACTCCATCTCTACAAAAAAATAGAAGAATTAGCTGGGCATTTTAGATAGTGTGGCACCTGTAGGTCCCAGGTACTTGGGAGGTTGAGGAGAGAGGATCACCTGAGCCCAGGAGTTGAAGGCTGCAGTGAGCTATGATGGCACCACTACACTCTAGCCTGGGCGACAGACCAAGATCTGTCTCAAAAAAAGGAATATGGGGCCACTTGTTACCCATCTCAGCTTTTATCATCAGCAGAAATTCTCAAACAACAGAAAAATTCACTCATTCATTCATAATATTCAGCAAACATCTATCTAACATGTATCACGTACCCAGGGTCGTGCCAGGGGGCACCCAGTAAGGAGCAGAACTGACATGGACTCTGCCCTCCCCTAGGTACGCTGGGTGAATACCCTGTCTGCCGGATGCTTGAAACCTTTCAAGAGCATCTAAATTTGATGAATCCAACACCCCATCAATTGAACTCAGTTATTCTGCCACTGGTGCATGACTACAAAGACAGTTATAACTTTATGTTTGTAATAATGTTCCCAAATGCTTCAAGATCCTGCAGTGCCTTTGAGTCATCTCTGATAACTTAATCATCAGAATTGTTTTAGTGTTGAGTATATTTTGCTGATAGTTGATTCTTTAGCAAGTACAAACTTAATTATGTTTCTATTTCAATACCAAAGAGATGCATGCTCCAAGATGGAGAAGGTTCCCTGCAATCAGAATACTTGCTAGATAATATCCCATTATTTGACTAGGCTGGATTCAGAATATGTTCTTGTTTGTTTATAGACTTGTTCATAATTCTGTGAAGGGTGTATGTGTATATTTGTGTGTGTGTTTGTAAATGTTTTCCTTTTTTGGTGAATTTTCTTTTATTAGATTGAATTTGCCCAGTATTTTACGTTTCATTCAAAAAATAAAAGTACGTACTTTCCTGGCTTAAATGGATAAGTTATTGAAATATTTGATTTAACTTAATTTTTTTTAAATGGAAAGTCATGTTTTAAAAACACTACTGTTCTTGGCACTGTCAGTCAAAAATATTGAATTTAGAATATCTGCCTTATTCCTGAAGTTGGATTCTATGTGTTTTGATTTTGTGAGAATTTTTTAATATAATTAAACCTCGGTGTAGATAAAAAGTTTTGATCTTATATAGGGAAAAACACCAGAGAGTCTTTATTATTGCCAAGTATTACATTTATAAAGTTTTGCATTCTAACCCCAGTTCCCTGATGTAATAAATAAATCTCGTTAACATTATAAATATGATTTTTCAAGAGCAAAGAACTTCTCCCTCCTTCCTTTGTTATATATGATTTGCAAACCAGCACATAGTCCAAGGGTTGGCAGATAACAATATTTTAAAGGGCATTGAAGTGTAACTACATACTTGTAGATGTGTTATGAAATATGCCCCATTAGTCACTTTATATTTGAAAGACAGAAAAATAGGCACCCAGCAACAGCATGCCATCACTCAGGATTAGAGAAACCCATCTTCATCCAGGAGCTATTACCTCCTCTTTGGGGAGCTGTCGAGGTAGTGCATTTAATTGCACAAAAGATCCTCGCAGGGAGACTTGGCTGTCGATTGTCCACATTCATGGAGAACGACAGTAATGACATCACCAAAGGGTGGCTTTTGGTGGTGGAGAAGACAGGACTTATTGGGAGCCTTCCAGACAAGCTCGTAAGTCAGGCCTGTGCAGAGAGTGCCAAGGCACCACGTGAGAGTTGTGCCTTCCCTTCCAGAACGCCATCACCCTTCCTCTCTGTCTTCCCTCTGAGTGGATTGCTAGGAGGAGCTCGTGCCCTGCTTCTCCCAGGACCCGGAAATAAGCATCTGGTACTTATCATTTGGGAGCCACCTTCCCCCACCAACCGTGGGGAAGAGCATCAAATGCTGAGCTCACATTAGCACCCAGTCGGACTGAATTTCCAGAAGGTCCTTTTCTCGCAACAATTAGGACAGGAAAGAAGTAACAGAAAGCAAGCAAAGGAGATGAGGAAGAAAACCTAGCATTCCACCTGGGGACAGGTTGCTTGAGGAACGCATGCGGGTGCTTGCATCAATCTGGGCTAGACAATGTAGGGGAGAGCTTCAGGCCCCCCACCCTCCACCCCACTCTGCAGACATTACCGAGCTGGTGTGGTGACTGCCGTGGCTCAGATTGAGGGTACGTACCCAGTCCTCAAGCTGCTCCTTTCGGCCAGGGGAGCTTAGCATTCAGGAAATGTACCGGATGCAGGATGTTCTCTCTGTGTCATGGACACTTGGAGCAGGCAGAAGTTCACAATCAAGTCAACCTCTTGTCTTCAAGTTTTGGCGTCTGTTGGCTCAGTAGGGAAACGTAAAGCCGTGCCGTGGAGATCTGTGTGCTTGGGGTAAGCCAGGCTGGAGACCAGATGGACTTTCCATTGCTTCTTGTGGGTGGGGGTGGGGGGTGAAGGAGAGCGGGAGAGAAAGAGAGGGTATCCCATTCTGGGAGGCTGAAGCGAGCGGATTGCTTAAGGTCAGGAGTTCGAGACCAGCCTGAGCAAGAACGAGATGCTGTCTCTACTAAAAATATTAATAGAAAAAATTAGCCAGGTGTGGTGGCACTTGCCTGTAGTCCCAGCTACTCAGGAGCTGAGGCAGGAGGATCGCCTGAGCCCAGGAGTTTGAGGTTACTGTGAGCTATGGCAATGCCACTGCACTCTAGCCGGGCAACAGAGAGAGACTTTGTCTCAAAAAAAAAAAAAAGGGATTCATTTGAAATAGATGGTGGTAATGATTGCACAATACCGTGAATGTAATTGATGCCACTAAAAATGATTAAAGTGGCAAATTTTATGTTATATAACAATTTTAAAATGATGTCATATGCCAAAAATCACGAATTGTGCATTTTAAATGGGTGAATCATATGGTATCTGAATTTATTTCTCAAAAAAGCTACTTTTTAAAAAGGTTATCCACGAGCAAATGCATGTATGTGTGTGCATGCGTGTGTTGGAGTGCACACACCCATGCTGGCAGGAGACAGTTTTGTTTCCCAGTGACTCTACTTTGGGCAGAAACTGCTGGAGTGAGGCCTGGGCCAGGGTGGGGAGGAGAACTGCAACTTGCGTGTCCATTGTTCACAGGTGCCCCGCAGGGAGGGAGAAAGAAGCAAAGTATGACAAATGCTAAAATAATACCATGATATTGCAGAGTTCACATATTTTTCAAGAGGGAGTATTCACCACAAATTCCACACCTGTTTCCGCTTTCTCCATGCACTTTGTTTACAAAATCAGGCTCGCAAAGGCTGTGGCTTGAATGATCAAGCTGAAGCTCCTGTTTTCCCCTTGAAATATGCTGTTGTGCTTAGGAATGCAGCACATTTCTTTTGGTTGTGCCGGGCACCAGAGTCCTTTTTCCTGGAAGCACACCTCCAATGTCAAGGGGGCGTGGTGTGGTGGAGGTCATGGCTGGGGCTGGGTCAAAGTCCTGCCTCCCTGCCCAGGAGACCTTGAGGGGTCATCACTTGGGCTTCTTTGGCCATAAAATGCAGATGATGATACCTCCCTTGCCTTTTCCCTAGAGTAGCGTGAGAAGCAAAATCCAAACAAAATAACATGTGAAAGCGTTTAGTAAACTGTGAATCACTGTCTTAGTAGAAGCTCTTCTGGATGCATTTAATAGAAACCCAATCAAGTAAGCAGAAAGGCTGTCACCGAGCTGAAAGGAGACTGGCATGTCTCACAGAAATCATGGCAGGAGGTGAGGCTGGGTCCAGAAGCCGGGTCTGGAGAGCTGGGAAGACAGGCAGCTCACTCCACGTGACTTCTGTCTGCTTATCTGTCTACTATCACCTCTCTCCCTCCCTCCCTCCCTCCCTCTGTCTCCAGAGAGGCCTCTGTTGTTCCTGCTTGCAGGGCCAAGCAAGGCCACCCCCTGGCTCCTGCAATTACATACCCTACATTCAAGCTGTGAGCCTAGACTTTGACGTCCAGTCCTAAGTTAGCTGGTTCAGCCTGGGCTGGGTGTGCATGTCTTGTCCAGTGAGTCATGAGTGTGGGCAGGGGCCACACAGGATAAGCTTGGCCATCCTTTGTCCATCCCTGTGGGTGTGAGCTGGGCAGGAACCAGGAGAGGTGCCTTCTACAAACATGCGGCAACATCTAGTGATATGATGGCAACAGTCAGGGGAAGAGGAAGATTTGATTTTGAGAACCTCCTTTCCTGGTGTCCCCGTCTTTGCTGCCTTCTGCGAGTTCTATCATGTCAGTTCCAAGGAGGCGACTGGCTGCTGCTGGGCAGTGTGGCCAAACAAAGTGAAGGAAGGGAAGGCTGGAGGGCCCTGTCAGGGAACAGGGCTAGGCCACTGGGGTGTCTTGGGGGCCCTGAAGCCACCTTGCAGCTCCTCTGAAATGGTGAGCAGGCTGTTCTGCCTGTGCCAAGGGGTCCGTGTTGCTTTCTCACAAAATGTGTTGCAGATGAGAGTGGTTACAAGGCACAGAAACCCGTCTCAAGCTAGCTTACACGAAAAGGGACGCTATTCTGGGGCTGCTTTTCCAGACCCCCCTGTCCTTTCCCTCCTGCTGCCCTTTGAACCACTCCATGGTTTCCAGCTCTTCGCCCAGACAGGCTTGGGGGGCCGGCATTGATCTCCCCATGAAAGGGCAGCGGGGAAGATGCTGAACTATTGGCTGATGATTTTTTCCCCTTCTTTTTCTTTCATTGCCTGTGGTCTGCAATTACTGATTCCCCTCTTGGCCTTCATAGCTGTGCAAGGTGAGCAGGTGTTGAGAGCAACTTTGTTCTTTTAGAGTCAATCTCATTACATGGAGAACATTCAGCTCTCTCCGTGTAGCTGGCAGCTCCTCCAAGGCCAGACCACTGGGCAGGGCTCCCAAGAGCAGGGCTAGACTCTGGTGTCATGAGCGGATAGGCCAGGCCTGCCTGTCTCTTTCTCCAAGAGTAAGCTGCTTTGCAAGCAGTTGTACGGACAATTGAATGCCTCCGACAGATTGTAATTCTGTAAGGTAGCAACTCTACAACCCTTGCAGAAAAATAAAAACTCCGAACTGAGGGCTCCTCTTTTATCCCCCTCAATTCTAGGCCATCCTTCAATCTCTCCTCCGTCCTCATCTGCTTGTGAGTACAGATGGGCCAGGGACTGACTATGGTCAGTAGACCTGTCCCACCTGTGCTGTGGATGGTTCTGGTTATGGGAAGGGCAGTTGGCACAGTGAAGGGAGTCATGCTAAAGACCCAGGCCTTGTCCTCGTCCGGAGTTTAACTGGGCAAACAGATCTCTGTAGGATTTAACCCTTAAGGATTAGCCCTTAAGCCACAAAGGTAAACAAGTACGTGATGACATTCATGGTTAGTTATTTAATAATAATAACTAGCATCTGTTCCTGGCGCTGCTCTAATCAGTTTACATTTGTCAATTCACACAGCAAATAAATGACAGAGCCAGGATTTGAACCCAGATAGTCACTACAAAAACTTCCTCCCACGTTATCTGCCTCTCGCAATGCAAACAGAGCACTGCAGACAGAATGGAATCAGTCTTTGCTCTTGCTTACTTGTGATAATTTACACGATTAACAGATACCATTAGGAAGAAGAAATATTTTAACTATCTAACCGCTGGAAAAGCAAGCTTTAGAGACTGAAAACGTCATGACCTATCTGAAGCTCAGCAGTCAGTTTGCAATTCTGCTAACTGCCCACAAGAGTTAAACCGGCCGTTCTCATTGCTGTTAAGGTACAGGGGCCGTGACTTGATGTGCAGACGGCGAGAGGGCGGGTCATTATTTAAGCAACGTGATCTGACGGGGGGTGCTGGAAAATGAACAAAGGTGTGAATTATTCCACAGCTGCTCACCCTGACATGTATTGTGACTTTCAAATCTGTGAACATATGGAAATAGCTGGAAGCATAACAGTTGGAAGCACGCAGACTTAACGGAAAAACAGCCACTCATGTATCTCCCCACGTCACTTCCCCGCAGAATGCTGCTGTCCTGCGAGCCTTTTGCACTTCCAAATCTGAAGCAAGCCCAGGACCAAATGTCTCCTGTTCTTCAACTCATCCCCCTCCATACATGGGTGTGACAGGCTTTTTCCCTCCTGTAACAGAAGTTAGTATTTTGGTTCTTGACTATGGCATTTTTATGTGCTGTGCCCTTCCACGGTTTTTGTTGGATCTTTTAAAATTCCATTTCATTGTTTTATGTGGCTGGAAATGTTGGGATGACATTTTGTTTGGGATCCATGGTGACTTTGGGAATTCAGGCCAAGGGCTGCTTCTCTTGCCAGTAAGGAGCCCTACTGTGTGCTAGGTGACACCCCCAGCCCTGTCGTCCAGCAAACTCATCTTCTCTCTCTTCTCTGAAAACTTGGGGAGCACCCTGGTGGCAATGACCACCCCCTTCCCTGTGCCAGGAGCTGACGTGTGCTTAGCCTTTCCAGCTTTCCAGTTACATGCTTTGTCTTCTAATCTGCAAGACTCCAAAGCTTCAGAAGCATGTTTTCTTTGTTCATCCCCTTCCTCACTCCACCAGCAGTAGTGGTTGAGCACCTCCTCTGTCAACACACAGGGTCATCTCTGTCTACTCCCTGCCAAGCACACAACACCTTGGATCACAGAGGAAGCCACTGCTTTTAGAGATGTCCCTGGATCCTCTCCTTCCCTAATCAAGCTGACTTGGGAAATAGGGGCACTCCTAGAATGCAAGCAGCCTCACCCCTCGGAGGCGGAGGCCTGGAGGTCAGTTTCATGGCTACACTGAGGCTCCCAGGTGCCTGCTCCTTTATGTAACGAGCTAGCCCTGAAGGACCAGTCCAGGCAGCACCTTCTTGTCTGAACACATCTCTCCAGAAGCCCCATGCAGAGAGTGCTAGTTTCCTATCCGAGATCCACCCTCGCCTTCTTTCTTAGTAACAGAGCCTCGGTGTTATTCTAGTTAGCATGTGTACAGTGAAAAGACCGCTTCCTTGCTTCTGTTGCAGAAGATGAAGACAGAAGTTGTTGGGTGGGATTTCCAGGAAAACCTTGTTTGTCATTCCATTCCTCCTGCCTCCTGTTGTTTGGGATATGGATGTGATGGCTGGAACTGCAACAGGCATATTGAAGCTATGAAGAAAAGACTAAAAGAATCACAAGTCTCGGCTCTGATTTTTTTGAGCCACTAAACCAATGCCAATACTTACCCATGTTTGCATTTCTTATGATATGACAAAAGTAAACATCTTCATGTGTTTAAGTCAGTTGTTACTAGCAGCTGAAAGCAATTCCTAACTGATATGCTGCATTAGAGAGAAGACAGTTCAGTAATTTCTCAAAGGCTCTCTTTTTTTTTTTTTTTTTGAGACAGAGTCTCACTCTGTCACCCTGGCTGGAATGCAGTGGTGTCATCACAGCTCACTGCAATCTCAAACTCCTGGGCTCAAGCGATCCTCCTGCCCCAGCCTCCCAAGTAGCTGGAACTACAGGTGGATGCCTGACTAATTTTTCTATTTTTAGTAGATATGGGTCTTGCTCTTGCTCAGACTGGTCTGGAACCCCTGAGCTCAGGTGATCCTCCTGCCTCAGCCTCCCAGAGTGCTAGGATTAAAGGTGTGAGCCACCATACCCAGCCGCTGCTCAAAGGCTTTGGTAACAGGGAACTGAGCTCTCCTGAAGCCACAGTTCTCAGAAATTCTTCCCTTGCCAACAAGCCGCAGAGCCAATCTTCTCTGAGTTAAGTAACATTCTTTTTGGTGTTTCCAAATTAAACTTCTTCAGTGAAAGTGAAACACGAAAGCCACCACAGAAGCAGTTTTAGGAAAGCAAGTCATCATCTCCCTTTGACGTGTGGTCACCTGCGAAAGTGTTGCTGATGCCATGCCCGAGAGCTACGTGTCGCAGTTCTCCAACATCTGGTCGCTGAGCCGCTGCTTGCTTTTTTAAGCACAAGTAAAACTGAGCATTCAAATGTTCCCAATTTAGTCTCCTAAGCATTATGCTGGGCTCCTCTACCTTGGCCTACAGCTGCCAGCAATTCAAAGCTCTCTCTCATACAGTGATTTTCAGTTTTTTTAGCCTGTGAATTCTCTTCATCTCTAACTGTGAGGAAGTCACGTTGGAAGAATTTTTCTAGAGGCAGCCACTGTTGTGTCTTACCAAGGTTGGGTGTCCGAAAGGCTGAGGTGGAGGTGGGAGGGTCTTCCAAAGAGGGCCCTTTGGAAGCGCCTTTTCCTCTCTGCAGCCAGGCCCTCATTTCAAGCCAGTTCAACTCGCGGTGGTGCGTGCAGGTGGTGCTGCGGTGCTGCAGGATTGCAGAGCCCATGCTTTCTCTCCTTCACATCTGCATGGGGCCAGAAGCTGGCCAGCGGCAGGCGGGACTCTGAGCAGGTGAATTCCCTTCTCAAAGCCCATTGTGTGAGCCCCTTCATCTCCTGTGGAGGCTGCATAGGACCTGAGGGCTCTTAGGCCACCCGCTGCCTCCCTCTGTCCCTTCTCCTGCTTGGCCCAGGTTAGCATTGCCTTCTGCAAGGAAAGTGTGCAGAGAGCATCAGCACTCGAAGGGCCTTCAGAGATTGCCTCATCTCACTTCCTAGATTGACGTGTGGGCATACTGAAGTCCATGGCAGATTGGAGACCTGGCTCAGGTCATGCCACTAGTTAGTGGCCTAGCTTTGAGTCCTGACCCTAGATCAGCATGTTTGGCACAGTAATAGATTAAAGCTAATTCTTAAAGCTTAAATAGCATTTACTATGTGCAAGGCACCATTTTAGCATATATATACACATATATTAGTGTATGTATATATAATCATTCCCATTTTATGTATAAGGAATTTAAGACACAGAAAGGTTAAGTAACTTGCCCAGGGTCACAGGTAGTAAGTGGCAGAGCTGGGATTTGAACAGGCAGTCTGGCTCTGTTCTTGATCACTGCACTATACTGATATACTAATGCTCGCTCTGTGACATTGCCCTTCGCTCACAAGGCAGGTAAGGCGCACAAGGCTGCTGCAGTCAACACAACTGAGGTCAGATGGAGAATCGCAGACTGGCAGGGACACCAGGGGTCTTCTCTGCCTCAAGAACATCACCGCCTCCATGCTTGTATGTCTTCTCCATCCTCCCAGGCTTTGGGGCTCCGGCTACCTGTACTTGGACAGCTGAGAGGACATGATCATCAGGCGATGTGAACCTCGAATCACCCAGCCCTCATCTATGTGCCTTTGCTGAGCACCACGTGCTGGATTTCAGCTCCCATTGTGTGCCAGGTGAGTCTTTCATTGTTTGCCCCGAATGGTCTTGCAGGGTTGGTGTGCTCCTTGTCCAGGCTAACCCATTATAAACAACAAAGCAAAATTGTTAGGAGTTTTTCACGTTCATTAGTAATACATACTACTTTTAGAAAATTTAGAAAATACAGAGAAGAAAATGGAAAAATCCTCCATAACCTATTACCTAGAGATAAGCACAGTGGCCTTTGGAGGTAAATCCTCCGCCTTCCTTTCTGCCTCAGTGCTCACTTCACATGCAGCTAGATGGGATCCGTGGGGGGCCCAGGCATTGACCCCCAGCAATGGTTTACTTAGGGGCAGGGGGAGGGGCGGGCCGGCTTCCGTGCTGGATTCTGGGCTGGGGCCAGTGGAGAGGCCAGTGGAGCTGGCCTCTGCCGCAGGGCTGGGTGGGCCTGGCACAGAGAGGGGCCGCCCCCACAGTGAGGCCTTCAGGAGGGTCGGCTCCCTCTGGGGAGTGAAGGGAGGGAAGATGCTCATTGTCAACAGTGTGTGGAAGCTGCTATTTTCCTTCTCGGCACCCCTGTCGCGGAGCGGGTCCTGGGTGGGAGTGGACAGGAGGCGCTACCACGGGGCCGCACGCCCGCCGGCCCGCTGCTTTCGTGTTCCTTTTCAGATTTCCTAATTCGAAGTCTATATTTAGTCTTTTCTGCGCTGGAACACACACGACAGTTAAATATGAAATCTAAGATGTCATGAACCAGCAGCCTCCTATTCCGTATAAAATGTGTGCAGACGCGTAACGAGGGCTCGCTCGCTCGCTGCTGCGACGAATCCCTCAGGCGCGGCGTCGCCATCCCTCCTCATTCTCCGGATGGCGCGGGGAGCCGCGGGAAGGCGGTGCCGGCCCAGGGCGGGATGCTCCTCTGCTGGCTCAGCTCTCTCCAGGCAGCCCCTGCTGGGTTTCTGTTTATTTTGCAATTGCTACTAGAAGCAGACTCGTGGGGATATTTTTGCTTGGGGGCTGAGAATTTGTATTTCAGAACTTCTTCCTCTCCTTAGAGCACCAGGTTCCGTAAGGAGGGTTTGCAAACAGTAGCTCTCAGCGCTCTCTCTGGCGACTCTCTTGGTGATGATCCTCGGTAATTTCATCATCCACAGACAGGATCTTCCCAATCCTCAGCCTCCCAGGTCCTCTACGTGCTCTTCTCCGGTGGTCTCGTCCTTCACAGCATCTTGGCCCTCCCGTGGCCATGCCCTTGACTTTGTCAGGACCAACAACTGTGCTGTCTCCACAGCCTCAGTTCCGAAGTCTCACTGCCCTATCACAGGTCCCCTTCCAGCCCATTCCTCTGCCTCCTTTCCTCACTGCCCCCTACAAGTCCTCCCTGCCCACCCACTTAGACGTGGTGGTCTGGCCCTCATCCCTCCCTTCAGTACGCAAGAAACTCCCCGACGTCTCTCTCCTTGGTTGTCCCTTCCTGGCAGAACCAAATCCTGGCTGCTCCTTGCCCGCCCACCCGTCTGTACCAGCCTGCAGCCGGCTCACTGGTGCCTGCCTGGCACTCCCATTTTGTTTCCCAAACCGTTTATTCTTCCACTCTCAGAACAGTGACATCACATTTTCTTCTTCCCCCTCAAACCCTTAACACTTCCTCCCCATCCTCACTCTGAGCTGATGATCCTGCTTCCCAATTCACTAGGATGACAAGTTCCCCGTCTTCCTATCACCACCCCCCACCCCCCGCCTCCATCTGCGCCTACCCGCTCTGCCTGCCCTCCCAGTACAAACGTGGGCCTCCCCAGCCCTGCCAGTGCCACTCTAAGTGTGGGCCTGAATCCCGACTGGCCACAGCATGCCCTGGGAGACGTCAGAAGTGCAGCGTCTCCAGCCCCACCGCAGGCCTGATGGATCAGACTCTCCGGGACAGGGCTCTCTGGGGAATTCTTACCCACCATGGAGTTTGACAAGCACTAAGATAGGTCCCCTTTTCTGTCACCTGCTCAAGGACAGCCCTCCATGGTTGTCTCCTCTCTCCTACATCATCACACTTTTCTGTTTCTGCTCAATCCTTTCCTTATCATACGTACAAGCTGGAAACAAAGCAATCTCTCTAGATCCCAAATCCCACTTTAGCTACTACCCCATGTTTCTTCTTCCCTTTTTTCTCTTGAACTCCCTTCAGCCAGTCTTTGGTTTCTACCAACCCCCAAAACTGCTCTTGCCAAGGTCACTGTAGCAGAAACTGGCTAGGTGGTCACCGGATCGATTTCTCTTCCAGGGCATGCAGCTAAATGACCTTTCCCAGTTACTTTTCATCTAAATGAAGCCAAGTGACTAGTTCCTGCCATAAGAGCGGGAGGTGAGTGGAGGGCAATGTGCCACCTTCAGGTGGAAGCGTTTGAACATGAGTGTGCTTCCACATGGTCTGTCCCTTCCCTTTGCAAGGTGACCATGGAGGCCACACCAAAGATGGAAAGAGCCTGGACCCCAAATCACCGCACAGAAGCCATCTACCAAATATTTGACTGAACTGAGACGCGAGTGAGAAATAAGCTTTTTATTTGATTATATTATTGATTTGGAGGTTGTTTGTTAGAGAAGTGAACCTGCCATGGTAAAATTATGTTTCTAAATCCAATAGTCAATGCTTGGTTATTATCACGTGACCAAATAGCAGCATTTGGCGAAGTCGATCAATGAGTTCTTCTTGAGATATTTTCTTCACATATTCTCTAGGCCTTTTTTTTTTTTTAAACTGTTTTTAACTCTAATTCTTTAACTCACTTTAGCATCCTCTGCTCAGTCATCTTTGTCTAAGATTGCCCAAGGGCTCAGTACTTAGTACTCACTCTTCTGTTACTAGCAACCTCATTCTTGGCTTTAAATACCTCCTCCTCTACAAGGCTGATTCCCAAGTTTAGATCTCTAATCTGGACACTACTAGACATCTCCATGTGGTTTCTAATAGATCCTCACACTCCATGATAGCGTGGGGATGCCAGAACCACACTCCCAGTGCCTTTCAACCTGTCCACCACACCCTTCCTCATCCCAATAAGTGTTAACTCTGTCCTTCCAGCTGCTTAGGCCACAAACTGTGGACTGATCCTTGGCTCCATCGCTCATCTCCCACATTCCATTATTATCAAATTCTATAGGTCTTACCTTACCAATATCCACACCCTAACCTCCTCCTTGTGCTCCCACCACCACCATCTCTTGCTGGGGTCATTGCACCCTCCTGTCTCCCTGCTCACATTGTCCTGCCTGCTTTCTGTTCCCCATAGAACAGCCAGGATGCTCTTCATACACATAAATCAGACTAGCTCACTTTTCTCTACCAAACCCCTCCCACTATTTTCCCAGCTCGTTCAGAATTAAAACCACAGTCTTTAAGATGGTTCCCAGGCCTGACACACTCAGGCTCCCTGTTACTTCTCGGGCTTCAGCTATTTTGACCCTCTCCTTGACTCAATCCGTTCCTGTAAGACTCTCTTCTTTGCTGTTTGAAGCACACCCTTACCTGCCATATACTCACCCAGGTAATGACAGCTCGCTCTCCCTTACTTCCTTCACATCTCTGGTCCAATTTCCCTTAGCTGCGTGGCCTTCCCTGACATAACTCATGCTCACCCACACCTACACTCCCTGTGCCTCCTGGCACCTCTCACTGCTTGGTTTTTTATTGTTCGTCTCCTCCTATCAGAATGCAAGAAAGGCAGGGACTTTGTCTTGTTTATTCTGTGTCCCTGGAACATAGAATGGTGTCAGGCACACAGTAGGCACTCAGTAAACATTTATAGGACGAATGAAAGAATGAAGAGCTAAATGCGCCAGCTGCAGCCTCCTTGGCTTAGGTGAGGAAGTAAGTTTTGCCAGTTGAATTTGCATGTGTGCTTCATTTCCGGTGAATCCAGAGTCCTTTCTTGTTCTCCCAGTGAATTTCATCTCAAGGATCTTGTCTTCAAAGCCTCATGGCTTTGAAGGCTTTGGGCTGTCCTGGGTGTCCTATCAACCTTCTCAAAGAGTTGGCCTTGCAGATGCTCGGTGAGGTCATATGTGAGTCTCCATCATAGACTCCTGCTCGTGAGGCTCCTGGACCCTGTTTTACACTGTGGGAACGGCTGACCCCACCTGCTAACATCTGACCAGGAGCACAAAGGACAGTGTCAGGTTCTACTTTTGCAAAAGGGCAGAAAAGAAATCTTGAAAGCATCAGAAGAGAGGATGGAAGTTTGGAGGCCTGGTCAGTCACAGCAGGATTTTTTTTCTTTTTTGAGATGGGGTCTTGCTGTGTTGCCCAGCCTGGCCTCAAACTCATGGGCTCAACTGATCCTAACCACCTTGGCCTCCTGAGTAGCTGGGACTACAGACATGTGCCACAGTGCCCAAATTCAGTCACAGGATTCTTAAGGAGAGATGAGCAAAACTGGGCAGGTGGCTGAGGAGGCGCTGCTTCCTGGCACCCCCATGCTCTCACACCATCCCTGGGAAAGGTTGTTGGAACCAGAAAACACACAGGCTTGGTTGATGAAAAGCCTGTTTATTCCTAGTACACTGGACACTTTGTTCAGGAATAGTTCATCCATTTGAAAATATTGTCCTTGTAATGGTGCCAAGGTCGTTGCCTGCTGGGGTTATCAGCACTGCGTGTGCCAGCTCCAACTGGGGTATTTTAATAGGTGTATCATTTCCCTGCCAAAGTGACTAAAGAACATTGAATAGTTAATTTGTATTCAATGCTCTGTCTGCATGCATTCTTAATATTCAGTTTTTGTTGGGACTTTGAGAGAAAAAGAAAAAGAAATGAATAAATAGGTTAGGATACAATGAACTGCTTTAAAAAGGAATTTTAAGTGGCACTGACTTACTCTGGAGTTCTTCATACCCATTTGATAATAACAATATAGCTATGCAAAGCGTTGGAGAGTTTTCAAAAATTTTTTATATTCATTCTCTCCTCTGATGCTCAAATCGACACTGTAAGGTAGGGTGGTGGGTCCTCTATTTTAGGTGAGAAAACTAAGGCTCAGGGAAATTCAATGGCTTGTGCCAAACAAGGTCAAGGAATTAAGCATGGTGGAAGCATTTAGAGTCAAGTCTCCCAATGCCTAGGTTTGACTGTGCCCATCCCATTGTGCTGAGCCAGGCAGGGGAAGGGGGCACATGGCGGGAAGGATCTAGCTGGGTTTGGTCAGAGACCCTTGAAGTCTAGAAGTGAATGTGAGTGAAGAGCAGGCTGTTATTAGCGATAGTCCTCCATGTCAGCCAGCACGAGGTAATAAAGGTTTTTCACCTTGAAAACTGTGTGAAGATCCTGCCTGCCGAGTGGACGTGAGCATCCACTGGGGTGTGGCAGGACCTGGCGCAGGCAAGCATCTAATGCCGCAGCCCCATGGCACTGTGGGAAATCTCTACCCTGGGCTTCAGGAGACCAGAGTTCTAGTGCCAGCTCCACAGTACGTGGGTCCATTGTATGACCTAGAGCAAACAAGGTCTATAATCTGTAAGGCAGATTTGATCACATCTGATCACCACCACCACCCCCCCACCCCGATATTCATGACCAAGTTTTACTGCAATGTAGCAATGGCTGGAATAAAAAAATAAAAAACAGGCTCATCAAGTTTGTGAATGCCACAAAGCTGGACAGTGTAGCTTATAATGATAAATGATGGATGAGGTTTCCAGAAGATTTTGAGACTGGTTGGAACATTTAGATGAAAACTCTAAGGTAAATGGAAGGAACTGTATTTGGGTTTAGCAATAACTGCACCAGTGACGGCATTTGTTCTTGATCCACATCTTGTTTACTCATAGGAAGATTTTAGGAAATTTGAAAACACATGTTTGGGCTGGAGACGTTTTAGGTGTTTTCACTGACTCAAGGCTCAATATGAATGGGGGTCGACAAAGAAGTTAGCACAACCATGGGCTCTCCAGACAGAAGTGTGAGGTCTAGAAGAAGGACCCACCTTGGGTTTGCACACACGGCCAGGTGAGCATTGGGTTCCATAGCAATTGCAAACTGGAGCCAGCATACGTGGCTGGGAAAGCATGGTCTATGTCAGGGCTTATGTGGCCTGTAGAGGGGAACACCCGATGGGGCTACATGATGACGGTTTTCACATAGTTAAATGGTCAGGAGACGAGGAAGTGCACAATGTACGTGGCTAGCTGCAGGACCAGAGCTAGGCCGGTGAATGGAAACTAGACAGAGGCACTCTGCTGGGCTCTGCGTACGCAAAGATCGTGAAGACATTTGGTCCTATTGCTCCAATCCTGGGTTATGCATCTTTGCTGGGAGGTGCAGCTGACTTTCCCGATTCCAATTCCAGACCTTCCACTCCCTCTTGTGCACAAAACCCTTGATCAGACACTGTCCTCTTCTTCCTACGGGAATGGTCAAAACTCATGTTTTTCAGAGGTCTCTGCAGCCTATGCCCATTGTGATTGTAGAGTTTTAGCTCCTCTTGGCCCTGTGGAGGGAGGGTGGATTCTAGAAAGATCCCTATTTAGCCACTTCCTGCCACTGTGACCTTGGGGCAAAACCTTTGGCTCCAAGTAGTGTATGGGCAACAGTGGAGGGGTGGCAAGGAAACTCGAGTGGGTTTGTTAGAACTAGGAGCAGTAAGAGAATCTGAAAGAGCCCCCTTTCTTAAGAAGGTACTTGACTACCGCCAATCAATTCAGAGAGGCTTCAATGACTCTTAAGAGGATTAAGCTGCCGGACTTCAGTGAAACTTTTGTGCTTTTGTTCCCCAGAGTGGAAACCCTTGACACGTGTTATACACAAACAGCACTTGGGGTGGAACAAGAGCTTTGCAATGATCCGTCTCGTACCCATAATACAATTCAGCATCTCTTTAGAGCTTCAGTCTATCAAATGTTTTCAAAATATCTCATTCAAACTTCGGAATCACTGAAGTGCTTGAAAAAAAAACTCTCATATTTTAAGATTTCTCTAGCAGAAGCATCACCAGCAACCTCAACAGCCATTCAAAGAGATGTAGTCTCCAGACCTGTTCACCCTCTGACTCTCCTCCCTCTATTATAGAACTCTTCTTAGAAGAGATATTGCCTGGAAAGAGGCAAAGCAGACACCATTAGCCTCATTTGAAGCTGAGAAAATGGAGACTCAGAGTGGCGAAGTGACTTTTTCAGAATCACAGCAGTAAATGGTAGTTAGGAAGCTAAGCCTGATCATCCTACTCTTGTCCTGTTGAGACAGCGAGAGCAAAGGAAAACGTGACAAGCACACAGCAGTGTGGAGGGAGTGGAGTCCCAGTCCTAGAAACAGGATCATGCAAGTGGCCTTGGGGGACCAGAAGAGGAAGCCTATGGTTCTTCCAAGTACCTTTACGTGATGAGGTTTTAGACACTGGATTTGGCATTGGACATTTGCCCTTGCAGTTGTCCAGCATCCACTTACTTTTCTTCTGTTAATCATACCGCAACTTCCTGTTTGGAAACTACCTCTGACCTTGTTGTCTGTCCGTGGATTTGTAGAAGAGCTGAATCTACCCCTGGCTCCAGAATCAGGAACCTGATCTGGGCCTGAGCTAATTAATTCATCAGATTTACCTAGGCAAAATGATTGGCTCAAGAATAGGCGGTGACCCAATTAGAGCCAACAGGACTTATCCCAGGTATTCCAGAGCAAAGACATTCATTTTCTGCTGGGTGTGGACCTGGAAGGGTGTAGTTTCTGGAGTTGCTGACAGCCATCTTACGGTCATGAGTCTGTTTGAGAATGGCGTCAACAAATAGGAAGTAGAGCAGAGAGACGGAGATAAACTGGATCCTGATAAACTTTATTTGTATCTTGTATACAATTTTTTAGTTATGTGAGCCAATACACTTTTTGTGTTTAACCCAATTTGGGTCGTATTTTCTCTCAATTGCAGACAAATGGATCTAGTTTCAGAAAGTAATATTTTTAACTTTACATAAACAGTGTTCAGAGTTAAAGTTTATCATATAGATTTCTTACCATGGAACTTCTTTTTTATAGAATTGTGTTAGGAAAGCTTGAAAAGGGCTTCTATTTCTGACTGCAGTGGAGTGGCTGGTATCAGACTACCCTCCTATCAAGAACAACCATAGCCGGGCATGGTAGTTCGTGCCTGTAATCCCTGCATTTTGGGAGGCCAAGGCAGGAGGATCACTTGAGGCCCAGAGTTAGAGGCTACAGTGAGCTATGATTGTGCCACTGTATTCCAGCCTGGGTGACAGAATGAGACCCTGTCTCTGAAAAAAAATTTTTTTCTTAGTTAAAAAAAAGAAGAACCATAAAAGCTTTACTTAAAAACCCAGCTTTTTGACAGCATGGAGATATGTCAAGGCAGCCAGGATTGGAGGGGACAGGATTTCTGAAAGAATGAAATGAAATTCTAATCAAAAGCCCAGATTTTGTGGAAAGTGTCATTTTAAAATTTATATGGAAAAGTAAAAGTCCAAGAATAGCAAAGTCTATCTTGAAGAAGAAAAAACATTTTCTTAACACTACCAAATATGAAGACTTATTATAAATCTATAGCAATTGAAATGACGATATTGCCTCAACCATAGACAAATAGTCCACTGGAAGAAAATAAAAAATCCAAACCAAGAAATATACAGTCATTTGATTTTCAGCAAAGGTGTCACTGCAATGTAACGGGGAAAAGATGGTTCTTTTCAATAAGCAACGTACTGAGTTAGTTGGATACACATTTGAGAAAAAATGAACTTGACCCCTACCTCACACTATACACAAAAATCACTTTCAGATAGATTATAGACCTAAATGTGAAAAGTTAAAGCTCCTAAAAGATTGCATTAAAGAATATTTTCATGGCCTTGGTATAGGGACTCATTCCTTAAACAGGCCAGAAAATGCACTAAGTATCTTAAGGGTAAATTTCCGTTCAGTAAAAATTTCCATTCAAAATATTGAAAAATTAGCCAATTGACTGAATTGGGCTTCATTAAAAATAAAATTTTTGTTTATTAAAAGAAACTTCTAAGTGAATGGAAATATAAGCCATAGAGTGGGAGAAGATACTTGCGATGCACATATTTGACAATAGACTTGTATCTGGACTATACAAAGATTTCCCGTATATTCGTAAAAAGACCACAGTCAGCTAATTTTTTTAAAATGGGACCAAACACTTAAACTGCCCTTCACAAAAGAGGATCTCTAAGTGGCGAACAAATATGCAAAAAGATGTTCAGCATCATTAGTATCAGGGAAATACAAATTAAAACCATAATGAGATACCACTTTACATGTGCTAGAATGACTAAAATTAAATAATGGTTAGTACCAAGTGTTGAAGATTTAGAGGATCTAAAACACTCAAACATACACTGCTGGTGGGATACAATGAGTACAAAGTTTGGAAAACTAGTGATGTCTAGCAAAGCTGAACGTTCCTTATGATCGTCAATTCTACCCCGAGGGATTCTACAGTAGTATTTTTCTATTTCTCTTTGTATCTTCTGCAGTTTTTGCTTTGTGAATTTGTTGCTGTATAATTTACCACATGTATATTACAACTGCTAGATCTTCACTGTAGTTTATACCTTTATCGTTCTAAAACATCTTGCTTTCTCTTGCTTTATGCTTCCTGCCTTAAATTCAACCTTGCTTGATTTGAGGAATACTGATTCCTCTCTTTGTTGTTGTTGTTGTTATTTGCCTTTCCTTTGTATATATTTGCCAACCCAGCTGCCTCCAGATCTTCAGTACTTCAGTGCAGCCAGGCCCAGTCTGCCTTGTGTTGACCTCACTCCCAGCTGTTGAGACCCGCCCTTGACCTCTGGTACTCATCTCTCACTACAACTGGTAGGAAAAGTCCTTCCCCTCCTGCGTTCTGCTCTTTGGGCAGATGCCCCAGCAAAGTGGCTTAGAGCCCTAGTGATACCAATTTGTCACCCAGATCTTCCCATTTCAGAGTGCACAGGCATCTTGAGGGTCCAGGTCAGGGTGGATTTAGGTATTCCTCTTGAGAGTTATAACCGAATCTGCTTTTCTCCTTACCCTTCTCAGTCTTTTATCCCTGCTTAGAATGCCCCTCCCCTTCCTCTTCACCTGTGCAAGTCCTAGCTGTCCTGCAAAGCCCCATCTCAGTCCCATCTCTTAGAGGAAGCCTCCTGGATGATACCAGCCCTACAGAATTGCTCCTTCCATTGCACTCAAGGTTGCTTTTTCCCCCTAGGATTATCTTGGATGCAGGTAATAGAAAATCCAGTTGAAAATAGCTTAAACAATGAGGAAAATGTCTCCAATAACAACAGGTCCAAAGGCACTGTGGTTTCAGGATTGGTTAACTCAGAGATTCGACCATGTCATGAAGGACCCATATTCTTTCCATCTTTCCATCACGTTGACTTCAGTAAATTGCCCTCTCCCCTTGCGGTTGTGAGATAGCTGCTTTCTAAATGTATCCAATAGGATCAGTGGCTGATGGGAGAAGAGGTTGGGCACCTTTGAAAGGTAAAGAAAACCTCCCCAGAGGCCACTGGCCAGAATTGCATCCACTGTGCATCCTTACACAAGAAAGGGAATGAAAGTCCCATGAGGGGCTTGGATAAAGCAAGATTCTCCCCCTGGAGCAGGAGAGGGGCCCAGACTCCCTTAAAGCACATAGGCAACCCAATTTCTGAACAGAACTTCAGGGTTGCTGGCCAGGAGGTCAGGGGAGGATGGGTGTAGGGTAAGCCTGCTGTACCGCTGTTCACCCATCTTCTAATGCTTCCTTGTAAACCCTCGAAAGCACAGACCAGGTGTTGTTCATTTTGGTATCTCCTGCAGAGCTTGGCACATGGTCAGTGCTTGATAATTGTCCATTAAGTGAGTTACTAGGTGGTATTTAATAGCAATGGATGGGAGGTTAGTGCAGGGGCAGCAAAGGTAGCAGTCATGGGATCAGGGAGAAAGAAAACACTGTATCATTCCAGAGTACTTTTTAGCACAGGCACATAATCCTTACAAGCAAGGTGGGAACCATGGCAGGTTTGGGGAACAGGCTAATGCAGGTGAAGTTGGGAGGCTGGGAAGCCAGCCAAGCCTGCAGAACATTAAACAGTTATACCCCCCTGAGGACTCTGGGCTTTTATCTTGTGTAACTTCATTCAAAATTTCTGTCCTTGTATTTTGCACATATTTTAAGAATTGGAATAACCATATATTTGTTAGTCAATAATTTATATATTTTTAATATATAAATTAAATATATTATATATAATTATATATAAATTATATATTACATATAATTATATATTATATTATAATTATATATAATATATAATATATTGTATTATATAATTATAATAATATATAATATAATATATAATATAATATATTTTAATATAATATATTATAAT
>CAUYSK010109668.1:0-24922 GCA_963575035.1 Avahi laniger
CTCCCTCCTCCCCCCTCCCCCTCCCCCCTGTCCGACATCCAATAGATGTTATTCTTTTTTTTTTTTTATATTATTATTCCAAGGTATTGTGAGGGTACAAACATTCTAGTTACTGCTACTCCCTCTCCCCTGAAAAGCCTATTCATCCTCATAAGGCTTCATGAGCCAACAACTTGAGTCAATTGACAGGACAGGTAAAGATGACTGAAAAGCCACTAAATTGAATGATCTGTTTTTTCCCTTTTTGGATGGATTTATGCATTTCTATCTAGAGATGAACTTACATATGAGTCACTAACTAGATTTGGAGAGAAAAATCATTGGATATTAAGGCTTAGTGATTTTCTGAGCAAATAACTATAAATTATTATAAAATATAGGTCATACTTAGATAATGAAATTTTTCTCTGAAATTCCAATCCCTGCCCCATTATCTGACAGGCTTTGTATTGCATACTCTTAGCATAAACAAGACATACTGAAAAATTTTCTCAGTATTTTATCAAAATCTTTTCTACATGATGAAATAGTTATAATTTCAACACATTTTTTGTTATCTCCAGTAATGCCTGGAAGAGACTGTCAGATAGGAATTGTTTGTAAAAAAAAGACATTGGTGAGTCCATAGATGTAAGCACTTATGAAGCTTGAATGAATTATGCATTAAAAAATTATAGTGTGGTAGGCCAGACACAGTGGCTCAAGCCTGTAATCTTAATTAGCCAGGCGCCATGGTGCCAGCCTGTAGCCCCAGCTACTCAGGAGACTGAGGTAAGAGGATTGCTTGAGGCCAGGAGTTTGAGGTTGCAGTGAGCTAAGATGACACCACTGTACTCTAGCTGCCGGGGTGACAGAGTGAGACTTTGTCTCAAAAAAAAAAAAAAAATATATATATATATATATAGTGTGATGTTTTGAATATCTTATTTTGTTTTAAATGTTTTATGCAGGATTAAAGCATAAACCAATTTGAAAGTATGACCTGAATCAATGTAATATTAGGATATCTTTTGTGAGAAAGAGAAATAATTTAATATTTTGGTGGTATTTTCCAAATTTGTATCAAAACTATATGAACTAAAAGAGTGCTATCTGAGCTCATTAGCTCTTGTTTATCATTTAATTTTATTTCTTTCCCTCTGATCAATTTTAGGACTATGATATTGTCTTCATTTTAACATTCTCTAGTTCTAACAAGAATGGAATAAAGGAATCATTATTTTGTATATTTCACAGAAATAACTCAGCTGTTGAAATAATTGTAATATTTATGTCACACTTGGATAACAAATGCATTGCAGGAAGAACAGTCTAGTAAAAGGTTTAACTGAGATAAGTTGGTTGATTGTGTCATAATGGGCATTTAATGCTGCCAGAAAATAGGACAATAGGCAAACTTAATATTTGCTATTTAGTAATTTTGGAGATATGTATCCTAATAGGAACATGAAAGAATAAACACCTAAGAAATTTAACAACAAACAGAACACACAAGTATCACAATAAGGTTTTTCCTTTTCAAAATAAATGTGACTACTCTAAATTCAAGGTTCGGAAAAACACATACAGCTATTTCAGTAAAATTTGAGAGCAAAAATAACTAAATCAGGGCATTAAATAGTATACAAATATTATAATCTAAATACAGGTGTTCCTCAATTTATGATGAGATTACAACTCAATACAGTGTAAACTGAAAACATCATAAATCAAAAATACATTTCATACACTCCACCTACCATCACCTACCAAACATCTTCTCTTATCCTAGTCTACCTTAAACACGCTCAAAATACTTACGTTACAGTTTGACAAAATCATCTAACATAAAGCCTATTTTCTAATAAAGTGTTGAATAGCTCATGTAATTTATTAAATACTGTATACTAAGTCAAGACTGTGTTGGTTTTGCACTCTTGTAAGTTTGAAAAAATCCTAAATTGAACCATTTAAGTCGGGGACTTTCTGTATTTGAAGAAACTGAGCTGTAACTCTTTTTGTCTATTACTCTTGAGAAATCTTTTCTTCATTATACAACAAATATTCTAGGCTGGCTCTATTGAATAGTAATCAGAAATTTTAGGAATGCAAGCTGAATTTTTTTTATTTCAGGAAATTATGGGGGTACAAACATTTTGGTTACATGTTATAACTTTTCCACATCCCAACCGTTATTTGAGACATGTCCTCCCCCACCCCCACAACGCTCACCGCATCCAGTAGTTGTGAGTTTACCTACTCCCAATCCCCCTACCCCCAAAGAATGTTACTACTGTGTGAGCACCTTAGTGTTGATCAATCAGTGCCAGTTTGATGACAAGTATATGTGGTGCCTATTCTTCCATTCTTGTGATACCTCACTTGAGAGGGTAGGCTCCATCCAGGAAAATATGAGAAGTGCTAGATCACCATTGGTTCTGATCTTGGAAGCTAAGCAGAGTCGGGCCTGGTTAGTACTTGGATGGGAATTTTAATTTTAATTGACTTGTGAAATAGAATAATTCTGGGAAAGACCTTTGTTTTCTGCTTGAAAGAAAAGAAAAGAAAAGAAAAGAAAAAAAAAGAAAAGAAAAGAAAAGAAAAGAAAAGAAAAAAATACTAACATTGCCATTATCTTTTATTTATAATGAAAAATACAGAAAAATGGTAAAGAGAACGTCTCAAATAGAACTGAATGGGATTTCATATCTGTTTTGGGAAGAAGAATGTAAATAAAGATAATTTTGAGAAAGGGTAGCCAGTAATGTGGATACAATCTAGCAGAGTCTATTATCATAAAACCAAGAAAACCCATGGTTTTCAAGATCGAGGGCTGCAAACAATGTCAAATGTGGTAGATAGTCTATGTATTATATTGGTGATACGGCAAAATCTGTTTAATTGGAATAATGTGGTCAAGGACCAGCATATAGTCAGATAAAAAGAATGGAAAATGAGATTCCACCAAGTGGATGACTCAGGATAATTAGAGTGGTGGTGAGTTTAGGCTACTCTTTCTAAATCTTACACTATAAATCAAAGAATGAAGTAAATGGCATATTCAGGGGAATATAACATTTAAGAAAATACTTTTTGTTTTTATATTCTTTTTGCTGATATCATACAAATGGAGAGATTTGGAAAAATATTGAAATATTGAATGGAAATTTCCAAAAAAGAGACAACCAAAAGGTATATATAGTCCATGGAAATAAATCTTTGGAAGAATCACAGGAAATTATGTTGAGGATCCAGGAAAGTAAATTTATAAAAAGAAGTTATTATAATTCAATGTGATTAAAGTGAAGAAGAAAATAATACTTGTGGAAGCAGGTAAATGTGCATGTCTACTCACAAGAAGAGGAGATTAATTGGGAATTATATTTTCTCAGTAAAGTAGAAAAATTTCATATATGAAATTTGGCTCACTCCAAAGCAAATTTCCTTAGCATTTGTTTCCCGTATAACTTTTCTGTAATTACAATGCTTTGCTCTTGTTTCCTAGGCTGCAATAAAGGACTAAATAGGTAGTCATATATTTGGCAAAAGAGATATAAATTATAACCTCTTTAGCAGAATCAAGGAAAAGCTAATAAGGAAATTTGTTTTTAAGGAAGAATCATTGAACACTAATAACAAAGGGACAAGAATAAATAACATTTTACATGAAATGGAACTGATGAATACCCACAGTTTTTAAATTAAAAATCTAACTAATATGGTTATCTTAGGTGAATTCCCAAGGAAGCAGATTCTAACGCAGTGATTTGAGTGTACACCATTTATTTTGGAGGTTTTTCCAGGAAATACTAGCAAGGCAGAGAAGAAGTAAGAAAAAAAGTAAAATAATATATTAGAAGATAACGTTACCAACAAACGTATTCTAAGTAAGTGGAACTCAATCCTTCAGCAGAACTCTGTAAAAACTTATATGAACTTCCACCACAGAGTTTTGCTCTCTGATAGGTTAGGGATCTAAGACATACATGTAATAACTCCCACCAGTCACTGGTTGAAAGCAGCTTCAAGGGGATGTTAATTCTCTAGTGTTTTGGCCTGCAATGCATGCAGAGCGAGTGGGTCTCATCAACCAGAGTAAGTGGATGTTGATATTAGAATTTGACCAAGTATGCCTGAAATAATAAATACCAAAGGGATCTGACTGGAGCATCAGGAGCATCTGCTACAGCGATGTAGAATCCAGAAATATAAAAAAATGTCAAAAATGGAATTTATGCACTGTTCTAGAAAATCTAAAGATTTGTCCTCATATTTTAAAATTTTTATTATTATAATATTTCACCTACTCATTGGATGAGAGAGAATGAAGCATTACATAATATCATTATACTCAAAAACAACACCTTTTAGTGAGTTTACATAATAGGATGTGTCTGTTACTGAACATATTTATTTCCCAAAATGAATTAGACACAAAACACCCACCTGCTTCTAAATTTTTTTACAACTAACAAGAATATTCTTAACCATTTCAAAATTATTTTTGCTAGAGGTAGACAACTGAGCCAACACACACTACATACACACACAATTTGTGGTAACTTGCAGAGTGAGGAAACATATACTAAACACTGAGGAAATATTCAAACAAAAACATCTTTCTTAGCAAAGAAATTGACACAGATTCTTCTAAAAATAATATTGTTTTCTGAATCTTTAATTACAGAAAGGAAAATCAATTGTATTTCTTAGGAGAATTAAAGTTGAATTTTATCTATCTTCTTTTGAAAAGCTTCTGGTTATGCCCTTTTCCCACTTTTTGATAGGGTTGTGTGATTTTATTCTTGCTGATTTGCTTGAGTTTCTAATTAAAATTAGAAAGTTTTTAAATTCTAGTCTCTAAGTCTAGTAATTCTACCAATATTTTCTTAAATAAACTTTATGTCCCTTTCTCTTTCTTTTTCTTCTTTGAATGCTATGATGCATATATTGTTCTCCTTGATTGTGCCTTATAGATCCCTCAATCATTCTTTACTCTTTTTCAACCTTTTCTTTTTACTTCTCTGACCAGATAATTTCCAGTGACCTGTCTGTAAGTTCACTGATCCTTTCATCTGTAGATTTAGTCTTCTGTTAAATCCCTTATCTAAAGCGAAATTTTCAGTTTAGTTATTGTTTTCTTCAGCTCCAAAATTTCTTTTTGATACTTTTTAAAAATTTTCTATCTCTGTTGAAATCTTTGCTTTGTTCATGCATTGTTTTCCTAACCCCTTTGAGCATCTTTATAATAGTTATTTTAAATTTTATGTTAGGTAAATCATATGTCTCCATTTCACTGGGGCTGTTTTCTGGAGATTTAGTTTGTTCCTTTATTTGTGATATATTTCTCAATTTCTTCATTTTCCTTGACTCTTTATATTTGTATCTGTGTATTAGAAAAAACTTTCCTCTCCAAGTGTTCATAGAGGAAGAAACCACTTGTAGAGGAGAAATCTTTCACAAATAAGCTTGGCCAGATATTTTTGCGACCTCTTAAAACTTCATGCTAGTTTAAGCTGCCTTTTTTTTTTTTTTCTTAGTGGCCCACAGTTTCCAGAGTGAGTCTGCTTCCCTTAGGGCTCTGAGATAAGTGAGACTAAAGCCAGTCCCTTGTGCAGCCCCCAGAAAAGTAGGATTGTTAGACTATGTCCAACACTTTCCTTTCCCAGGGAAAACCTGAGATCTTTTCTTTTGTTCACTATATGCTGAGACAGAGAGAGAGAGAGAGGTTATGGAAACTCATTGCATGCTAGAAGAAACTATGATTTTTGTTCACAGAGGATGCTGGTGTCTAGAGTATGCCAAATTGCATTAGCATTCTGAGGCAGGCAAAATAGAAACCATTCCTTTAAACAGCAAGAAGAAGATTTGGTGAACTGAATACACAGTTGAATTTTTCTCTCTTCAGTGAGAAAGTGGAATTTGAGATATCTTGTCTGATTACTCTGTGATAAGCCTGAGGGAGGGACTATGCTAACTGTCAGTGCAAATTGCCATCTTTGTTATCATTGGCCCTCAGGAAGCTAAAATATACCAGGTGCTGTCAGTGCTCCAATATAGACTAGACAGAAGTCAGTCCTCTTGGTATCCTTGGAAAAAAGATGGCATTGGACTTTTTGATGTTCAACTCTTTTCTTTCCCTGGGAGATCCTGGGAGCTGTTGGATTTCTTCCTGATCATATTAATATAATGCTGTGCTAGGAGTAAGAGTCATGGGTAGGAGTCTTATATTTCTCTATTGGATTCAATGTGGCTGGTTTCATGCTCACTCAAGATGCAGGACCCCACCAACTAGTTTCTGGATTTCTTACAAAGAGAATATTTCCATGCATTATTGTTGAATCAGTATATTCACGAGGGGAATGAAGGTTCAGAGCTTCCTATTCTACCATCTTGTTGATATCATACCCTGCAGTATAAATTAAAGCCAATTATAATAAAATCTATAGTCCCTAGGCTAGATATGATGTGGAAGGTTCTAAATATCTCCATCCAATTCATTTCAGTCTCCTCAAAAATAAATGTCAGTATTTGAGACAACCAAAACAATAAGAAATATTTTCCCACTATACATCCTCTTCATATATTAAAATATCCATTAAAGCATTGAAGTAACTGCTTATCAAGTGGTTCAAATAACATAAGTTACTAGACATCTATTATAAATATCTCAATAAGATAAATCATACCATAGGCTGAAAAAGTTAATGCAACTTTTTAAAATGTCACTCTTAGTTTCTCCTTGTTTGCCTTTAAATATTATTTAATTCAATATGAGCTATATGAGGAAAGTTTTTAAACACTTGATTCAACAAATGGAAGGCCAACCTAGTTGGCATATGAGAGATTTCTCCAAATAAAAAATCTTTAACAGGAAACTCTATCTATAATCATAACTACATGCTTGAGACATCCTGGGAGGGTGACCAGGAAATGCAGCAGAGCTGCTGCATTAACTTTAATCTATACTCTTTGTCAATCAATCTATTAAATTATTTGTCAAATAATGTCTGCTATGGCATAACTTAAGAAACATTATAGAAGATTGCTGTAGATTTCATTTTATAATTCTTTAAAAGTGTAAAGTATTTCCCCCAAAACTCTTCTAAGGTATTTTTAACTATTTCTTTTAAAAAAATATATCTCTATCTACCAATAAAGGGAAGTCAGGTGTAGTAACCTTTAGTTGCTGAAATCTTCTTAAGTGACCCAGAACTTTAGACTTTAGAAGGAACGTTAGCTTTTTCTAAGAGCACTCAAAAAAAGAGAAAAAAAAAAAAAGAAAAAAGAAACTTCTATTAGCAGACCTCTTGCCCACTGCTTTATTTAATAGCTTTGCTCTTAGGAATCTCATGCAAAATTCATTGCATATTATGACAGAATGGATCATGTCAGCCTACTGTGCTGCCGTAGAAGGAGAGTGAGAATGAGGCTTTTGCTTAATGCTTATGACACATTGCAAGTAGCACCTAGAAACATAGAACTGAGAGAAAATAAGTAAAATTACTGGGCTTTGCAAATGAGCAATATTTCTAGAGATGTCATATTTCATATATGTAAATGCTGAAATCATTTAGTCCACTTTGTTTTGTAGGCCTGAAGCAGAGTCAATTCACAGGAAAACTCTCAGCCTCACATTGGTATAGGTAGAATACAGACACTTACCTGGGAAAATGCTGGAATTAAAATTAAAGACTTAGGGGACACTTTCTCCTAAATGCCCCTAAACATCAAGTTAAATTTTGTTTTTTGTAGATTACCAAATATTTACTGTTTGAAATCAAATAAATCATGAAATGAGATCCCGACAGAGGAATAATAAAGTAGTTTGCCACATACTGGCTTATTGACAAAATCCATTTTAAGTTTTTAATAAAACCATCAGCATGATAAAAAAAATACATTCCAGTTGAAACTATGCTAGAATATAGAAAACAGTGAAATGCAAATAACAACAAAATAATCTCAGCTTTTTGAAATTGTATGTCATAAATAAATCTCAAAATAATATACTAAGTGGTTTTTAACACAGGTATATTTACTTAAAAGATTGAGATATGATTTTGGAAAACATGAAATAAAATATAAGAACAGCTGCTATAAATTTCTCTACTAATGCATCTCCATTTATATAAGGACAGACATCTGAATTCTACATGCTGAAAATCACAATTGCTGTTTTACAATGCTCTGGGTACTATTATTAAAAAAAGAGTTACATAGTTGAATTATTTTCAATCTTGAAATGTATTCGGAGAGGGAAATAGTGCTTTTTTGCTAAGAAAATTTTCTATTTCCAAAATATTTTAAGGAAAATCATTATTTCTCTAATGTCGGAATTACTTTTCTTTAAATCAGAATAAGCTGTTATGTCATATGATCACTTAATAACTTTCCTCACCATATGCTTCTAGGGTATATTTATGTAGATTATGTCAACAGAAGTTGAATGTATTTAAAGAAACTTATCAATTAGTAAATGATACCCTTCATATGATATTTTTTCAACAGATTTCAGTGTCCATCCATATTAAAAAAGAAATTAGGTTTTAAGTCAGACAGATACACGTTCAAATCCTAGCACTCTTCTTGCTATGTAACAGCTATTGATCTCTCTTAGTTTTTTATTTTATATTTCTTTTATTTTCTCTCCACTTTTTCTTTTTATCATATAGATATATCTATATAGATATAGAAAAGATACAGGATATACATAGCTCATATTTATTATGCTGTAGGACATATATTAACATTTTTCAGTAAAATGAAAATCCATTAGTAAATGCATTTACTCCCAACAGTTCAACTATTCCCTTTGCAGAAAATGTATTAGACTGTTCATTTAATGTAGTCCTGAAATGAATATATCTAATTCTCTAATTTATAACCCATGATCTACCTTGCCCTGCTTGTCTTCCCAACAAGAATTATTAATATTTAGATAGTAATTTTAATTAAACTATCATATTAGCCATTGCCTCTTTCACTCTCTCGTGAGTCTACGATTTTAGCCTATTTGATGCCTTACATAGAATATTTCTCACTGTTCACTTATATTTTATAATCCCAATCCAATTATCATTTTTCTTTATTGTTATTATTTTTATATTTTTATGAGTTTAGATACCCGCTACACCATTTCTTAGTTTCCTTGGTATGATTATAATTATCCTGAATTTAGTTTTCCCATCTGGAGAACACTAGGTAATATCACTACTTCAAGGAATTGTTTGAATTAAATAAAATTATGTTTAGAATCCCTAGCAGAATACCTAGTACTTAGTAAGTATTCATAAAATAAAATTACTATTATTATTTAAATATTATTGAAAAATTTGTAAAATCTACTTTTATAAAATTAGTATTTTTATATTTAATTTATCATCACTGTAATTGTAAGCTACATAACTTCTTTCAGAGGAATTAAACTGAATTATTTTACAAATGAGTGGCCTCTAATTTTTTATCTTAAAAATAGACTTTAAAAATAAAAAACAAATGAGTTATGATAACCATTTCTCATAGAAAAGTTGTTATCTTGGTTAATGGTATGGATTGAAATTGAAACAGTGACTTAATTAATAAATCCTGGATGTTTGTTCACTAATCTGTATTTCGGCTCTTACTACAAAGAATGTCAATATTAAGTATGACTTTCAGATATTTACCAAGAATTAATCCTTATTCTGTGTCATTTATTGCTAGATTTTTCTTTATCTTTTCCACAAAATGATGTTCCCAGAATCCTCACTGTTTTTCAATATTTCAGCCCTCATGTTTTCAACTCTGAACATGGGAAGAAGGCTTTTCTTTCTGTAAAATGCAATGGTTTCCCTAAATCCATCCCTCATCTCTCAAAGTGACTTCCATTTTGAAATGCATATCTTCAGTCTTCTAATTTTCTTTGCTAGGGACACAATTTTACAACTTTCCAACATATTCCTCCCAAGATTATATTACCTTTTGGATGCAATGCTAGATTTTTCCTCTTCTGAAAAACCAAAAATTCTTGAAAGAACAGCTTGCAGCCACCCTCCAAAACTTCTTACATTTATACAATTCCTTTTTTTCTTTTTTATACCCTATTTTTACTGTGTAAAATTTTAATTAATTCCTTTTTTTCCAATTAAATAGCTCTCTCACAGCTTATCAATGATTCTCTAATCACTATGTCTTGCAATCTTATTATTGTCATCATTTTTTTGAATTTGCCTAACTATTTTACTCCATATATTCTTTTCCTATTTAATTTTGTTTTGCTTTTAGTCTTTATTATACTTTAATCATTACAGTTCTCCTTTTTTCTCTCTCATTATATCTTCTATAATTCTTTTACTATATTCACTTCTATGTATCTCTATACAATTATATATGTCAGTCTAAAAGACAGCTATTGTTAAATGTTTCTTCGCCACAAACTTCAAGTATCATTTCTCTGTAGAAAATTCAAAAACTATTTTTTCTATTTGCATTTACAGTTCCTTGATGGAAATAACTACCCAGTGGTTAAATGATCCCTCCTTTCATCCATCTCTGTTGTATATCTTTAAAAGTATTTTCTTTTATTTGTTTTAATTTTTACATTACATATTTCTAAATTTTAGAGATTACTCAGATCTCATTAAGCATAGTGAAATACAATGTAGAGAGATTGATGTGATGTATCTATTAGGAGAAAGAGAGTGACAATGTATAATAAATTGAAAGATGGAATCACATTCAAGAAATATTTATGAGGAAGTACTCAAACATCTAAATAATATTTTTTAATTTTTCTCTCCCCAAACTCCTTGTCTTGTCACTCTTACTTTCAGTGGTACTTAGATTCTCCTATTTTAGAGATTAAACCTAATTATCTTTTGTACTTTCTTTCCTAATTTACGTAATCTGTTGTCAATTGATATTGTCTCTAGTATGTTTCTGTAATGGGCTTACAAATTTGCACTTCATTTTCTAAATCTTAGGGTCTTAACTTTTATATTACTTTTCTTATAAGCTAATGAATTAGCTTGTTACTATCAAGTGGGTGCTGATGAAGATGTGAGACTCTTTATCGTATTTACATCATATTTGCATCTACTCCCTTTGTTCTCCAAGTCTCACCAGTACAGTGCCCAGGGATTCAATTGGATATTGTGTATGTGATGGGTTTGTATCACAGCTAAGGGACACTGAATTTGGGGGAGCCACCATATTGTTAGTAATAGTAAGCAATAAGCAAGCTTGCTATTTATCCCTAAGGGAGATATTAACTCATTTCTTGAGATTTTTCATTGCAAACACAACCTTGACAAATGGCCCAAGTAAAAAGTAGTCAAGACTTTGCATTATTGTCATACCCAGAAAAAGGGTGGGCTTTATCGGCATACAAACTATGCAATAATAAAACATCTTGTCCTCTGAACTACCCTATGCTTATCTGCACTTATATATCCAGTCTTGCCTGCAATAGACACTGGAATGTACAGCGCTTATGGCCGATGGCCTTTCCCAACAGCCACTATGCTAATAATGTTCTCAATTGCTTCTACATGAATTATATTATGAGGCTTTTTAGTAGTTTTTCCACTTGCAATTTTGCCCTCCTGTACCCTCTGTACAATGCTGCTAAACTAAATTTAAATCCAAATTCAATATTATATTTACTGTAAATCCATTATCTTGGCATTTCAAACTTTACCTAAGTATTATCCAATCTATATTTTCAGTCTTCCCTCCCACTGCTAACACACAGTAAGTATACACTTCAGAAAAACACAACTACTGTTTCTCTTGAACACACTTCCTTGCTGCAAAACTTCTGGTTGTGCTAGAAGCAGATACCATCACAGAAACAAACATACAAAAGATATAAGTTGCTTTCAAGAGAAAAGTCAGGAGAGATTGGAAGAGGTGAGGAAAGTCATTCTATCATTTTGCAGATCTGAACTCTTAATCACACTTCCCTGTTAAATTCCACCATTGTTCAAAGTTTATTACTTTCCGTGGCCTTCACAAAAAATCAGTTGGTTATGAATTATTTTCCCTTTTAAAGACTGTAGTGACTCTCAATTTTTCTAATTATACACACACAAACATACACACACACACACCATCACACACACACACACACACACACATACATAAACTAGAATATGACAAATTAGATTTCAGGACTTATGAAATGGATTCATTTTTCTAGAATCTCAAGAGACTTATGGAAGAGAAAAACATCACTAATCTGGCCTGATAAGAATAAATTAGACCACTGAGTGATCATGATGTTTCAAGACAAAAACAAAGCCACTGTGTAATCATGGAGCCTAACCAGCCTTTCCTCAATTGTGTTTTTTATCTTTTTTAATAGCAATAGGTTATGTTAACCATGTGTATAGTTGAATCCAAAATTTTTATTGTCACTTTGTCTTATTAATTTGTAATGTGAGGGTAATAAAAGCATGCGTCACGCAGGTTTCTATAAGAATTAAATGAGTTACCAATGTATTAACTGCTCAAAACATTGCCTGGCAGGTGGTAAATGCTCAATAATAGTGGACTCATGTTGCTATTATTATCTACTTTTCAGACAAGTGTTTTGATTGTTGCTCTTTTGTAAACTCTTAGAAATATTCACTTTCTATAATATCAAAGCAAGCACAAAATTTTGTTTATATATCACTAGAGACAGCTCACATAGCACATTTTTATAATTACATTAATGGGCATTATTTACAGTAATGATTCTCAAGCATATCATATCCCAAACCTCCTTTTTAACAAGTATTTTATAATGTCATATTTACTCTTGTGAAATGAATTTCAAGCATAATGTAGCTTACCTACTTACATAACAAAATATTAAAACATCAGCTAGGATAAACAAAAAGAAAAAAAGTAATTTTATTTCATTAAAATAATAATGAAAATATATGAATTATTATGAGTACAATGTAAAGTAATGGTTAAACAGGTCTAACCTCAGAAGAAAACATATTGGTTTCAACAGACACTTGTACCTCTGCATGGAAGCAGCATAATTACAACACTACAAATGCAGATCACTCTTCATGTTGTATTGGAATATCCAAAACCACAAATGTCATTGTCTTTGGTAAAATAATTTTCAAAATATTGAACAATGCTTCAAAATTTTCCTGAAAAAATAAAGTATGCTCTTCATTTGGTAAACATGGTCATGGGCTTTGGGAAAACAGAGGCTATTTTAAAACTGTGAAAAACTTTGCTTTGGTGTAAGCAGTATTAGGTTCTAGACTCAGATAACTATTAGCCAGTTTGTCGTATGCACTAATGCATGTTGAGATATCTGGAGGTAGTGTAGAATGTGAGAAAATTCTTCACTGAGGACAAACTCCTGCATATTGCAGGGTGGTTAGTATGGCTGTACCCATTAAAAGTGAGTAGCATGTCCAACATCATTTCCAAAGTGCCCTGTATGTAGGGACTGCCCCATGCAAACCAATTATTAATATTTAGAGATTGGAGAAAAGAACAAAGGAAGTCATATCAAAAATAGAGACTGTATCTACCCAGAATTGGGATTGGTATAAACTGAGGAACTGGTCATTCACAAGCTAAAATTTAACAAAATTGATATTTTCGATGTCAGATAGAAATTAGAAAGTGAACAATTTTCAAAGATGTTGTATGCTAAGAAAGTAAAAATAAGCTATGTTGACCACTGTAACACTGCTTAACTGATGTAGTGGAGAAGTGGTTCCAGAAATGGTGAAACAAAGGGCCAAAGTTATTTGAAGAAATTAACAATGTCTGCATTGCATAAATGTCCATGGTATATATTTTGTATTTTCTGTAAAGAATAGCAATTTGATAAAAAGAACACTACCAATTTAATTGTTATGATTAATTTTTTTCATAAATACTAAATTTTAGTCAAAGCAACAGCTTCAGTTACTTTGATTTATGATACTGCTTTCTAGAAGTATTAACATAATTACATAAAATGTATTAAGTTTTCATGAACATAAAATTGCATAGGTTTAAACAGTAGAAATTAATGCTGCTTTGATATTTATTTATATAACTATCCCTATATATTTTCCAAAATATAATTAAAAAGGAAGAGTTTACAATTGATTCTTAGAGATACATCCTAGAACACTTTCAAGTTTAAATTTAAGTTTAAGCTTAATTTTAAATTTGTGTTAGCATTTTATTCACTTTGACTTGAAAATTTTTCAAATTTAGTTATAGTGCTCCCAAGACTATTTGCTAAAGAATTTTCAGCAAAATATATTTAAATTTTAATTAAAATTGTATCACTACATTTTTATGCTTTATTTTAAGGGAACAGAGTTGACATCCTGTCGTGGCCTGTTTCTAGGGATGAGGAATGAACACAGAGACAAAGAGACACAGACACACAAGGATGTACAAGATTGCAGTGGCTTCCTGCTGCAGTTTCTTTATTTTTAACAGAGTTGTTTGGCAACCGTCCCTCCGCAATTTCTTTGTTCCCACACTGTCCCGACTCAACACGTCCCGTTCCTTGTTGTTTCGTCTCCGGAGAGCAGATGTTTGCATCTGAACTCTCTAGCCCCTCCTGTTTGCAGGGTTAGGGTGCCCTGGCTCGCGTGCAAGCCCACAGTCACGTTCTTGAGAAAAACAACAAGGAACCGTTCCCAAACAAAATGTCCTCTACAACAGCCTTTTATTGTTAACCTACAGAGTCTTGTCTTCAGAAATGGTTCCCTGAAATGAAGAATGAGGTGTATTCCACAAATGATTTTTAACCGATAGAATAAACAAAACATATTTAAAGCTCTTTTAAAGATGAAACTGTGGTGTACTTTAAGTTTTTAGGAAACAAATTCTAATACACATAATTAACATGTTTGAGGGCAATTTAAATATCCCAAATTTAGGAAGTAGTCGTATGTAAACTATTATGATATAGCATAGAAAATTATTACAAACTTAGTATTAATGATAAAAGTACACATCAGCTACTACCTCAAGAACTATTAACCAATTTGTGGATTAGCTATACTAAAACTTTAAATAAATGCTGGCTTTTCTTTTCTAAAACAAGTTTTGACTAACTATGGCCTGAGAAAATAAATATTATCATTTAAATGTTAACATAACTCAAACATACTTAGTAAAGTAACTGCAGCTAAAATACTTATGTGACTTAGCGTTATTAATACACCTTAATAGAAAATTTCTGGAGGGTGATTCCCACAGTAATTGTATCACAGGTTTATATGGGATCCAAGTGGGAGGTGCAAAATCTCTTAGAAACCTGAATTATACAAAACCATTCAGAGTGTCTAGTCAGTTTTGTACTATGCACTGCTACTCTGGGAGGGTATATTAAGCAATATTATAATTTCTTGAAATCAAGATAACATATTTACAATTGATTCCATGGCTATATAATGATTTATGGTTTCTAAATGTGTGATTTCACTTGTTACATGGAAATTCGTTTTTCCAAATAATGAGGAAGATTCTGAGTAGCCCCGTGAAAATGCATTTTTCCTTAAATCACTATGCAACCAAATAATTGCTATTAGGTTTTTTGGTTGTTGTTGCTTTTGTTTTAAAATGGAGATGCTATTATACATTATCCTTTAGAGCGGCAGTCCCCAATCCCCAGGCAGCAGACCAGTACTGGTTAGTGACCTGATAGGAATCCAACCACACCGCAGGAGATGAGCAGCGGAGAGGGAAGCTTCCTCTGTATTTACAGCTGATCCCCATTGCTTGAATCACCACATAAGCTCCACCTCCTGTCAGGTCCGTGGCGACATTAGATTTCTGTAGGAGCGCAAACCATACTGTAAACTGCACATGCAAGATTGCGTGCTCCTTGTATAAGAATCTAACGTTTGATGATCTGAGGTGGGGCTGAAGCAGTGACGCAAGCGCTGGGGATAGGCTACAAACTATCGTTAGCAGGTAGGTTTGACTGCACAATGAATGTAATGCGCTTGAATCATCCCTAAACTATCTCCCCTCTCAGTCCGTGGAAAAATTGTCTTCCATGAAACTGGTCCCTGACACCAAAAGAATTATGTGAGGGTGAGTAGAGGCTTCTTAGTGAAAGAAAAAACAACCTGTGACTAGCTATATTCCTAGAAATACTAGAAATTTAGAAAAAGTAAAAAGCACTAGATTGGACCAGGTGCCATTTACAAAAGCAATGACTTCTTTGTTGAATCAAATATCACTTACCCTCTCGTTGTAAATTTCCACAAGAGAAAATGAATAATGACAAAATTTCTGAATGGTAATGTAGAAATTTATGTATTTATAGCCTTACTGAAGTTTAAGAACAAGAATATCTTACTGGCTAGAATGTCTGATGTTGTAGAAACTTTTGGAGGGTTCACATAAATTAAGAACATTTTAAAGTATAATCCAACCTTCAGATTTCATGAAGGGAATGGAAGAACATGGACTGTGAAATGGCTCCTCTTTCTCTATCTTAAAGTGGTTTTATTAGTCCCCTATATGTACAGGTACCATCTCTAATGGACCTCTTTTTTCCTCTGGTCTCAACCAGCCTTTACAGGCCCACATCTACATCTGTTTTTTGTTTGTTTGTTTACCTGAGACTGTCCTAGTGTGTAATGAAGAATTTGGTCTTTGTCCCTGACTCCTGGGAGATAATCTTTAAATCCTTGAAATTTCTCAAGTAATATGAGTATCTATACTATCCATGGTGGACCTCTCAGACCACACCTGATAGTTAATGCTAACGAGGTGACTCACGGTGGGCCCCTAGATAGTTTATGCCAATGAAATACCTAAAGATGCGGCTAGCCACAGCAAAAAGACCAACCATGTGATTGGCACATTGGGGCTTTAAATCATGTGATATCAACCTGACCTCCAGGGAGGACAGCGAGGATGGCGATTGAGTTTGACCATATAACCAATGAGTCAATCAATCATGCTGACGTGATGAAGCTCAAAGAAAATTGCAAACAGTGAAACTTGGGTATAGTCCCTGCTTGGCTATACTCTGTTTATTGTTACACATCAATGTGCTCAAAGAATAATATATCCCTGAGGATGACAGAAGCTTCATGTTTGGGGTGCCAGACCTTGTCCTACGTATCCATCTTTGAATCATTCTGATTCTTATCTCTTATAATAAAACTATGATAGCAGTGTAAAGTTTCCTTAAGTTTTGTAAGTCATTCTAACAAATTTTCAAACCTGAGAGGATAGTAGTAACCTCTGAATTTTATCTACCTAGTCAGAAATGAAGGTGGCCTACGGATCCCCAAACTTGTGGCTACTGTCTGGACTGACTGACTGTCTGTGGTCTTTTGGAGGCCTGTGCTCTCAGACTGTGAAATTTGACCCAACTCTAGGTAGTTACTGTCAGATGACTTTGCACTTGGGATGTTATGTATCTGTGCGTCTATCGGAGTCAGTTTAGGCTACTACGTCATCAACTGAGTGACCTAAAGGACAATTTATTTCTCACTATTTTCAGGGCTGGGAGATCCAAGATCAAGGTGTCAGCAGATTCAAAATCTGGTGAAGGCCCTATTCCTGATTTACAGATGACTGTTTTCTTTCTTACATGGTGGAGACAAAGGTCTCATATCTGTATCTTTTTATATGGTCATTAGTACCATCACAAGGACCCCACCCTCATGAACAAATCTAATCCTAATTACTTCCCAGGGGCCCCATGTCACATACCATCACATTGGGAATTAGGGCTTCAACATATGACTTTTTGGGGAACAGAAATATTCAGTCCATACAAAGTGTCCAAACAGTACCTCATATCTCAAACCTAATGTCTAGTATCAACAAGTTTTATTTCTATTAATAATTTCTAGACTTTGTGAGAGCTCTTCTAAAAAATTCCATTCATAGAGCATAAAAGCCTCTTCCATTGCCAATAAATGATTATTATTTCTCAGAGAAAAAAGGCTGGAGCATGCCTAATTTCCACTGTCCTTAAAGCAAGATGCTCTAAGAGTAATATTCCTCATCGTGAAAGACAGGTTAAAAATTTGGGGCATGGACAATTTTTAAATTTTTATTTATTTCTTAGAACAATTGTTTTTGTTTAGAAATTGCACTAATAAACTTTTAATATCTTAGTATAATTTAGTGGTTAAATTTGTAATCTCTAGAGACAGACTGCTGTTGAATTATAGAAAAGTATTTTCATTTGTCTCCATGGTCAAATTTCTCTGAGCAGAGAAAATTTTTGTAAAGATAGAAAATATCTCCTTTTCCTCAGAAATATTCACTGTTAGTATTCTAAGGTGATAGATGGCCTAGAGCCATGTGTTTACATTTTGAAAAGAGATAAAACCGATAGCCATTGGTTTACTCTCCCAAGGTTTGTAAACATCTAAGGACCTTCTTTTCTCCCAAAGATAATTTGTTTACATTAGAAAAATAAAGGTCTTATTTTTCCTCTCTCAGGAGAGGCTGTTGTGGAGCATTCTTATATAAGTTCAAAATTTATATTTTTGTGGTTCCACTTCTCTCTCACAAGAACTTCCTTTTCGCACATTGTAGAATCCATTTCTCTTTATCTCCTCATTTATACCATGAGAGAGGAGAACTGGACATGAAAAGCTTATACAGTTTTTTGGCTTAGTGATAAAACTTGTCATCTCTGATACAGTAAACTCATGTTTGATTTCAAGAAAAAAATGAATCAATATAGATATTAAAAACTTACCAATTGCCTGGCTTAAATGTCCAGCTCTGATGTTTTTTTCCTCTATAGATTTATGCAAGTTACTTAATCATTGTATACCTCAATTTCTAGTATAAAATAGGAGCCTTAATCATACCTACTTAAGAAAGTTTTTTTGAGCTTTCAATACACTAATTAATGTTTAGAGGAATGACTGAAATGTTATAATATTAAATTATCACTTATGCTACATTTGCTATATGAGAGGCACAATTTTAAGTGCCTTAACAATTACTAATTCCTTATGGCAATCCTGTAAAGTACATGATTTTATTGACATTTTAAAAATTGGAAAACTGAAGCACAGAGATATTATGCAACTTTCCTAAGGTAGGATAAAGAGCTGAAATCGGAAAAAAGTATCTTGGTTTCAAGGTCAAACATTAGTCTGTTAAGTATACTGTTTTTTAACAATAGCTCAATAAATAGTAGTCATTAATATCATTAATAAGATTTAAAAGAACAGAGAAAAATAGACCTTTAAGTTCTCAAATGCCTGAAAGTATGTAGTAAAAGGGATCAGAGTATTTTCCATAACTTATTTAGGTATCCTTGCTCATCCTGCTAAGTAACTCATGTGTACTTTTTGAATGAAATGACCACAAGTTCTGATAAAGCATATCTACACTTGGATCCCAGAATCATGAAACTACTTTGCAGCAGAAGTCTAAACCTTGTCCAAATCTGAGAAGCCTCTTCGATTCTGCTCTATTTCCTGCTGCAATATTTTCTCTGAAGAAATGAACACAGACAGCCAAAGATTTGAAAGAGGGCAGGGTGCGAGGACGGGAAAATGGAGAAAACCTTTGGTTCATAACTAATATTATTCAAACACTATCTCTTTTCATTTTTGGTGGATTTTAAAAATAGATTTGTTTTCCTGTTTCTTATTGATAATAAATTAACAATTGATTAATTTGTTCTTGGTAAGTATGGAGTTAACTACATTTATCTGGCCATATTGAACAACTATGCCTATACAGTCTTCCTAAATATGCCTTATTGAAAAACCTAAATATTTCTGATCTACTACTCGAATTATTCACATAGGTTCCAATGCCTTGCAAATGACTTTTTATTCAACTTTTTCTTATCATTTCTGCTATTTTCTTACATTGGTACATGGTAAAGGACTGACTGTTAGAGTGCATACAGAATAGTCAGCAGTACTTTGCCTCTAGCTTTTATTGTCTTTGCAGGTATTGGAAACAGGAACTCTATCATTCCTTACGTACTGACTGCAACACTAAACTTTCTGGAGAGATCAATCTACTCGCAATTTGTGGTTGTGGTTGGCTCTTTATTTAATGCCATTTGGTGACAAAGAATGGATCAACGGTTGTTCTGAAATGTTTTGTTCTTCTCTATTGCTCCCTTGTTAGTAAAAAGCATAGTTATTCTTACATTTTAGAAGCATGTTATCAAGGGTATAAATTATAGTTATAATAACTATAACTCTAAAATTATAAATTTATTAAGGTCATTTATTTATAATATTTTTTAAAAAGCAATTTGGAACTTAATTTACTTCCTATCACTTTCATCCATGTAAACATGAACATTGTTTTAAAGAATTTGGAGAGACTTATTTAGATAATCTGGGACAATACAAATAAAGAATTTGATACTGCACCCAATATAGATAAATGAAAAAAATGCATATGCTTTGAGTAAAGTAATAAGAAGCCAGAACATCACTAAAACATGATCACCTACTTATGTTACTTAAATTGTCACCCTGTCACTCAGCTTAAATGACTGCTATTCACTCACACACAGTATCACGAACATTACCAATTCCTTAATAATGTGAACTCAGGAGGGTGGTTGAAGTTTTACATATATCTTCTTACCTTAAAAGTTTTGAAAGGAATATCTATGTAAATAATCAAGAATAATAACTAAATTATAGAAAACTCTCTGTAATTAATTCACCATAAAGGCTTCCAAAGATAAAAATAGATAAGGAGAAAAAAATCATAGTTTTATAATAATTATTACACAAATATTTCTTATAAATATTGGTACAACCAATCGTGTGATCATAGCATACGGTGACTTTAATTTATGCATAATTCATCAGCAGATTATACTTTATATATTTCTTATGCTTTTAAAAATTAGTTTTGTTTTTATTATTTCTATTTAAACAAAAGACTGCAGTTTCTGGTTTACCAATTTTGATTTCTATTTTCCCCATATCTTTGAAGACCAGATGTTATTTCAATTATACATAACTTGTTAAGGGATTTTCATGTAACTGACTGAGGCTCTGTTGGAATTATGAAACCATCACGGGTGGTTGAAACATGCATAAAGCTCAATTTCATTGTCCACACATATGTGTTCCTGAACTTTGCTAAAACATGAAACTCATTTTTATCACTTAAAACTTAAGTTAACAACTGTCATTTTATTTCAATGTTCTCATCATTTTTAAGTAAATATTTTGTTGTTATAAATGAAATAAATGCTGGTTCAGCAATTGAATCAATGAACTTCTTCCTATTCCATCTATCCTACTTACCTGAGATCACTTATGGTAATGGTTTATTCTGTATAATTCCATTCACATTATCTAGTACACTAGATAATGTAATATTTATTCACATTGCTTGGAAACTTTATCAAATGATGTAAAGACAAAAATCTCTACAAAAGTCAATCACTCTTCTATATAGAGGCATACCTCAAATATACGTGGGTTCAGTGCAACAAAACAAATATCACAATAAAGCAAATCACACTAATATATGATTTATTGCTAAAAAAATGCTAATAATCATCTGATTCTTCAAATGAGTCATAGTTTTTTGCAGGTGAAGGGTAAGAAAAATACACTGGGAGGCATGAAGTTTAAAATTAAAATTTTTGATTTAAAATTATACTACAAAGCCATTGTAATAAAAGTGGTCTAGTACTGGCATAAAAACAGACACATAGACCAGTGGAACAGAATTGAGAGAACAGAAATAAATCCAAACATGTGGTCAACTAATTTTTGAGAAGGGCACCAAGAGAGCATAATGGGGAAAGTATATCTCTTCAATAAATGATGCTGGGTAAACTTATTTCCATATACAAAAGAATAAATTCCATACACAAATATCAACTCAAAGTGGATAAAAGATCTAAATTTAATCTCAGAAACTATAACATGCCTAGAAGAGAACAGAGGGGGAAAGGTCCTGTATATTGGTCTTGGAAATAAGTTTTTGTCTATCACACCAAAGCTTAAGCCACAATAGCAAAAATAAATAAATAGGACTACATCAAACTAAAAAGCTCCACACAGCAGAGGAAACAATCAACAAAATGAAACGATAGGCTGTAGATTTGAAAAAAAAAAAATTACACACTTTGTATCTGATAAGGGATTAATATTCAAAATTTATAAAGAAGTCATATAACTCAATAGCCTATAAATAAATATCCCAATTAAAAAATCAGGAACACATCTGAATAGGTGTTTGTCCAAAGAATACATAAAAGTTTCCAATAGGTATATGAAAACTTGCTCAACATCATTATTCATCAAGGAAATGCAAATCAAAATCACTATGAAATACTACCTCACACATATTAGCACAGCTATTATCAAAAAGCTGAAATATCAGAAATGTTGATGAGGATATGGAGCAAAGAAATTTCTGTACACTGTTGGTGGGAATGTAGATTTTTGGGTTTTTTTGAGGCAGAATCTCATTCTGTTGCCTGGACTAGAGAATGCATTGGTATCATCACGGCTCACTGCAACCCAAACTCTTGGGCTCAAGCAATCCTCTTGAAAGGCATGCAGATTAATAGAGCCATTATGGAAAACAGTATCGATGTTTCTAAAGAAATTAAAAATATAACTGCTATATGACTTCAGCAATCCCTTTGGCACATAACCAAAGGAAATGAAATCACCACACTTTGTAAAGATATCTTCACTCTAATGTTTATTGCAGCATTATTCACAATACCCAACATATGGAAACAATCTGTGTTCCTTGATGGACAAATAGACAAGCATATACACACATATATAATGGAATATTACTCAGCTCTCAAAAAAACAATATCTTACCATTTGCTACAATGTGAATGACCCTGCAGGACAGTATGCTAGGTGAAATAAGCTAAAAAGAAAGAAAGAAAGAAAGAAAGAAGATTATTGCAGAATCATTATTGTATAATCTTAATTTGATGTGGAATCTAAAAGAAAGAAATCAAATATACAGAGATAGAGAACAAAACAGTTGTTACCAGGGGCAAGAGGGTTGGTGGTAGTAGTGGTGGTGAGGAAATCAGGAGGTGTCAGAGGATACAAAGTAGCAGATATGTAAGAAGAACCAGTCTAGAAATCTAGTGTACAACATGAGGACTATAGGAAATAGAATTTCACTGTACTTGATATTCTTGCTAAATGAGTAGTCTTTGCTGCTCTTGTCACAAAAAAGTAACTATGTGAGATAATAGATATTAATTTGTTCCACTATAGTAACCTTTTTAATATCTATATGTATCCCATATTATGTTTTTTACCTGAAATACACACAATAAAATTTAGTTTAAGAAAATGAAGTTGTAATAAAAATTATCATAAATAATATTTTTGAAAAACAGAGAGAAATCATGCTGGCAGAACTCTACTATTAAAAATATTAAAGGAAGGCCTGAAGATTGAAAGAGGATGATACTAAATGGAAATTTGGAGCTACATAAAGGAATGAAGAGCATCAGACATGGTAACTGTATAGGTAAATATTTTAAAATGCTTTCATTTTGTTAATTTAAAATTTAAATAAAAATAATAACAATATATTATAGAGTTTATTTTATAGATAGAAGTAAAACATATTACATCTATAGCACAAAAACAAAAATAAATTATACTGTTGAAGGATTCTTACAATTCATTCATAAAAGTTTCATGCACTTACATCTTACTTTTTGAGTCATTTCCTGATGAAACTTAGTCACCATGCTCTAAGGAAGCTCAGACTAGCCCGTATGTGGGAGAGTCCACATGAAGAGACTACATGTAGTTGTTCTGTTTGACAACCTGAGTACCCAGCTGATAGGCAGCATCAAAAATGATATAAATAATTAAAAATATCTTCAGAAGGTATGGCCTCCAGGCATCTGATCACTTTCAACTTTGAGCCTTCCTCACCAGGGCTCCAGATATCATGGAGGAGAAAAAAGCTATCCTTGATGTGTCCTGTCCAGATTTCTGGTCTAAAGAATCCACGCACATAATAAAATGATTGCTTTATGACACCAAGTTTTGAGGTAATTTCTTAATACAACAATTGTATCTGATACACACAGATAGATTGTGTCAGCAGGAATCATGCATGGGAATGGATTGTGAGAGTGTAATATCATGGAGGGTAGCTAGAGAATAAAGGATAATGTATTGATACAGGAGCACTCTTTCATGATTCAGAGATTTCAGTCTTTGCAAGGACACATGGAGGCGTGTGCTGCAAACATGCTGCTGCAATGGCTTCTTGAAGTTTCAACATTGTGCTGAGACACACACACACACACACACACACACACACACAAACAGAATAAATGATGTAGAGATGTTGGAAGTCTTTTGATGAGCTATTGGGTAAGGGATCAGAAGGCTCAGTGAGATGCATGTTACAATGGAGGTACCATATGAGAACAGAGTACAAAATCTCACTCTGTTTCTGGGAATGACCCAAGGGATACTCACATCATTAAATTAAATTCTTTACTATAATAAATAAACTATTATAAAAGGTGTCAGCACTTATGAGAATACTAACGATGACAGTTTTTTGTAGGCTAGAAATGACAGATGTTGTTACAGTGATAGGCTCCTTAGAATCGGTGGGTGGTTGGAATTCCAGAACTTCAGAGGTCAGTTAATAGCATTTAACTATCAGAGGCATAATGAATATAATTGCAGACATAACTTATTGTATTGTGCTTCGCCTTATTGTGATTTGCAGATATTGTGCTTTTTTTTTTTTGGCAAATTAAAGCTTTGCGATAACCCTGCACTTAGCAAGTCTATTGCAAACATTTTTTCCAACAGCATGCGCTCACTTCACGTCTCTGTGTCAGATTTTGGAGATTCTCACAGTATTTCAGACTTTTTAATTATTATTATATCTGTTATGGTGGTCTGTGATCGTTGGGCTTTGCTGTTACTATTGGAACTGTTTTGGGGTGCTGTGACCTAGGCCCATATAAAACGGTGAACTTAATCTTTAA